>JASAMX010035305.1:0-11782 GCA_030248175.1 Microlaimidae sp. YZB2_3 | reverse complement strand
TATTGCTAAAACGTAAGATAAATATTTTTAAAGGTTGCAAATTTATCCCTAGGTATTGTTCCTGGTACATATAACTTATTTTTTTAGCCTTAAATAGAAGTTATTTTGCTTTGTTCTAAATTTTATGCAGTTTAAATACAAAGCAAAAATCAAGAAAATCACAATAAATTCACTTTCTGTATGAAAATGTTGATAATGTCTAATAAATAACACCAATAAAAAACTTTTGCAAAAACACTTTTTTTAACATTCATACAGTTACTTTTGTGCTAGTTCTTTTGCGTTTTAAAAATAAGCCAATTTTCTAACACCCTAAATTGGTTGCCGATATTAAGGCCTGACCCTTACAAATAATTTTTTCACTTAAAAATTTTTAGTGGACAGACAAAACCTAAATCTTGATTTTGATTGATTGATTGATTATAGAAAATAATTCTTAAGGTAAAGTTTGTGTGTTCATTTGAACTGAAAAAATATTTATATTGTTGAAGAATTTTCGAGAAACTTCCAAAAATCTATCCAATTATTGTTAAACTGTAGCTCGAAATGCGAGATTCATTGCTGCCAACGCGATTTTTTGAAATAGCAATCAAAAGATTAAAAATTTGCATAAATTAAATATGAGTTTAAGTGCGAAAAAATAATCCAACTCGCAGCGCTCTTGTTTGGATTATTTGTACCTACCTTGGATTATTTGGACCTAGTGACCGTGGAATGTTTTTCCCTAGGCTTGGATTATTTGGACCTAGTTACTTGGATTATTTGGACCTTGGATTATTTGTTCCTGCACCCGGTTTAAAAGTTCATAACCCTTGAACGATTAACATGGTTTACGAATTAATTGGTAGCAATATTGCTTCCCTTAAAAATAATATGTTTTACGGTGACTTCAAATAAATAAAGCCTGTATACCCTTTATTGACACATATATTCAATTAAATACAAAATTGACCGTTCGTAGTTTTGTTTCATATGAAATTATAGGTATTTATATAATATATAAATACCTATAATTTCATATGAAACAAAACTCTGACTCTGACACAATGAGCCAGATGCGTCGTAAAATACTCGTAACTGTGACTCTTTTTATATCTTAACACACAATTAATCTAAACAAAATGAGTCAGAGTCACGATGATTTTATACTGATTGTGACTCTTTATGTCAGAGTAACGACGATATATAACAAAAATAAAACAATCATTTACCAAACAAAACCACAAAAAACCTTTTTTATGTGAATACGCTAGTTTTATTTGCGTCCTTCACGCTTTTAATGCGTTTTGTGCGCCGCTAATGCATAGCAATAAGATGCCAAACCGGAAACAATTAATATCTTTTGGATTTAATGTAGTTCCTAATGAAGCTTCTAGAGAAAATATAATCAAAACAAGGCGTATTTATTCTTAAAGTAGAATTTAATTTAATTTTTTAACTCTTTATTTAATTTTATTTTCGACTTCACACTATTCTTCCTGTTTTTTTGGTGCAACTTGTTAACAGTATCAAAAAAATAAACTTATTTTTTTACTAAGCAACAAGTTGAAAGTTTAAAAAATACAACAGAATTTCAGATTTCCCGCAAGAATATAATGAAATATAATAAACATTTTTGGTCATTTTTTTAATATGTTTGGGTATCTCAATAAATGTCGATTTTTATAAATTTTAAGTTCTATTTGCATTTTCACTTAGGTATTGTCATAATTAATCGTCCATTGTTGGCAGAGTTAGGCATCAAAAGATAGATTTGAAAAGTTATGTCATTTTAAACCCATTTAGCCAAATATGGCCTTTAGACGAGCTCCCTCATACTTCACTTAGTTTGTTGTGGAAACCGCTAAAGTCTGCCTCAAAATTATTAAAACGGGGAAAATTTATGTGAGCATATCTTGCTAACGGTGCTATTGACTCAGATTCTGTTTAAACTCCTCCCTGCATTATAAAACCGGTTTTTCTTCGCGCAGCCGCGAGCAGTAAAACCGCGCAGTTTCCCAGCGAACATTTTAGGACAGTTTGTGATAAAATACTACCGTCAAAACACTCACGGAATTTCATGAATTCTATACAATAATAAAATTTTTTCGTAAATAAACCGACCGCACCGTTAGCAAAATATGCTCACCTTAAATTTTTTTATAGCCTCAATCCTTTGTGAACAGACTTTATTTTTTTGTAGTTGTGCTGCTTTTTTCTCATACGCCAGTTTCCGCAATTCTAGGACGTTTTTAGATTCACATTAGCAACTCAACGGATAAAACAAACTAAAACCTACAATAAAAACACATATAAAATAAATCCATACTAAAGTTTCTCATATTGCACTGAATGACTATAGGCGTTGTTTTAATAGATAAGATTTATGTAGTTTTGTCAAATATTTTTGATTTAAATTGTTTTTTTTAAATTTTTTATTTATACTTAAGACTTATACAGCATTTCAAACGGAAAAAATAATTTAATAAAAAAGCTTAAAAAACCAAAACATTTTTAACCCTAAAGAAACTCCGTTGATATTTTCTTCTAAAACCCGGGTTTCGGAATGCATCCGGATGCATTCCGGAAACTATCCGACGCCTTTTTGCGCTTCTAAAAAGACGATGTTTAAATATTATTAAATATAATATGCTAACTAAATTTGGTCGTTACTACTGCAAAATAAGCCCAGTCATTATAAAATACAAATGACTGTGACTCATTCTGTAGTTTAAAATGTTGCTGTTTCAAATTTAAAATAAGTCGTAGTCGCATACATTTTATACAAATTGTGGATCATTTTGCCGTAGGGTAACTGACTTAATTTCGGCCACGCCTTAATTTCGGCCACCAATTAAGGGTGTTAGAAAATTGGCTTATTTTTAAAACACAAAACAACTAGCACAAAAGTAACTGGATTAATGTTGAATAAAGCGTTTTTGCAAAAGCTTTTTCTTTTTGTTATTCTAAATTATCAACATTTTTATACAAAAAGTGATTTTTTTGTGATTTTCCTAATTTTTGCTTTGTGTTTAAACTGCATCAAATTTAGAACAAAGCAATATATAACCTTAAAATATCTTCTATTTATTGCTCAAAATTGTTAATTTTCATGTTTTGATGTTTTCTTCAAAATCATTTCGCAATGCGTTTAACTAACTGCGCATTTTAAGATTCCGTTAATTTCGATTTAGGTGAAAGAACCTGCCGTTTTTTGCTGTTTTTAAATATCATTGTACTACCGTATTTATAAAGAATTTTTTTTGCTCGTTTGACTTTTTTTGACGTTTTTTTAAGCCAAAAATAAAAATTGAACAAAAAATACAAATTATTAAAACTTGTTTTTTAAGGTTTTGACATAATTATTTAAAGTCTTGCTAATAACTATTAAAGTTTGCAAACGGGAAAAATTAAGTTATATGTACCAAGAACAATACCTAAGGGTAAATTTGCAACCTTTCAAAAATTTTATTGTTCGTTTAGGCGTGATAGTTATATGGCCAGTTTTTTGTAGGTGGCCGAAATAAATGGCACGCGCCTTAACTTCGGCCACTTTAAAAAAAAGTTTAAACCTTCACTGGTTTTTAAGTGTAACAGAAATATTCAAATTTTGCACTGGAATAACAAATATAGCTATTGTTTGATTTTTAGGCCAAATTTTGGCTTGATTGAAAAAGCCAGAAAAAACTTATTCAAAAAAATAAAAAAAGGTGGCTGAAACTAAGTCAGTTACCCTACTAACGACCACTTTGCTCATTTTGGTCGCTTCCCATTTTTTTAATTTTAAGCGCTAAGAATAGAATGGCAATATTTTTAAGAGGTTTTTAACCTTCATTATTACAATAATTCTTTTCCCCTCATTAATACAATAGTAATTTGCCAATAATTTTTAAGATGTTATTTTAGTTTCAAACTAAAATAACCAGGGGTTCTTTTATTTAATAGAACCGAGAATTTATAACACAAGAGAATGTCCGACTGTACACTAAATTTTTGACCAAAATTTTTGACTAAAAAAAATCCGCCATTTTTTGGTAGTTTTCCCGCGTTGCGATTTTTAACACAGTGTTAGTTTTCTTGCAGTAGGGACTGCGACTTCTTTCGCACTCTATACTGCTTTATTTGCACTGCGATTATTTTCGCACTGCGAGTCTGGCTGCACAACAAAAAAATAAAAACAAAGCGGAGCGAAAATTTTGTGTTTAAATGAGTAAAAGTCATGTTTTTTACCTTAAAATCTTAAAACTTTTTAGTTTTAATAAAATAAAGTAACTCTCCAACGTTTTAAAATTGAATAAAACAAGTTTCGAATTGTTTTACCCCATTGAAAATGATTACCAGCGTCTGTATTTTTTTGTTGTGCAGTTAGACTCGTAGTGCTAAAATAATCGCAGTGCGAATAAAGCAGCATAGAGTGCAAAAGAAGTCGCAGTCCCTACTGCGAGAAAACTAACACTGTGTAAAAAATTGCAGCGCGGGAAAACTAGCTGAAAATGGCTGATTTTTGCGAGAAAAATCGCACACGAATTTAAAAGTGCGACTTTTTTAGCAAAATTTTGGTCAAACGTTTAGTGTACAGTCGGACATTCTCTTGTGTCATATATTCTTGATAGGAATAAGACTTTTAAAAAAATACAAAAATTGAAATTCACACTGCAATTAAGTTTAATTTTCAAAAGGAATTTTCGGCTTTATTAATCGGCTTAAATATGTCGCAATTACCCGACAAACGTTTCTGTTTGCACACATGAATATGATATAAATTTATTATTAAAAATCATGATTAAAAAAGAAGATTGTAAAAAAATATTAGTAAAGGAAAATGACAAATAGTTTTTTGTAATTAAAACATTAAATAGTCATTTTTGGCCACAGTAACATCAGGTCAATCACTTTTGATTTCGGGGGGTCATGGATCCTTTGGGGTTGAAAATGATTGATTTGGTATGGCTTATTTTCGTATAAAAGACTTCTATTTGGTTTTCTTTTGTTTTCTTTTTTTTGGGTGCATTCAGTGCGATTACTAACTAAAGGTAAACCCAACATGGCTGCAACAGTTGTTCGTTGATTTAAAAAATGATCCCATTAAGTAATCATTCAAATCACAGAAATCTGACGTCATTTTATCAGCTAATTAGATTCGATTTAATACGAAGTATTTGTTTGATAAAGTGACGTCAGATTCTCGTGATTTGAGTGCTTACCTAATGGGGGACATTTTTTAATCAAACGAACAACTGTTGCAGCTACGTTTGGTTTACTTTTAGCTTCTGTATGTTCCTGTCGTTTGACAAAATAAATAAAAATAAAATAAAAATACAAAAACATATTTATTTTTGTTTAAAAGCTTTACAACTTAAATAACAAACTGGAAACATGGGTGATTTTATTTTAGTCATAGGCCCGGCTCATTGAGTGTTATTATATTATCGCCGTTACTCTGAAATAATGAGTTACAATCAGTATAAAATTAACGTGACTTTGACTCATTTTGTTTATATATATTGTTTGTAAAGATATAAAAAAAATCACAGTTACGAGTATTTTACGACGCTTTCGACTCATTGTGTCACAGTAACGACGATATACTTCTTGCTCTCATTATTTTCAACAGAAACTTTAATTTTGCTCACTATGTACAAAACTCAACGCAATTAACGGAAAATAACCACAAAACCTGCTACTTCAATTGATGAAAGATTTTTAGTCATACAAATGTTAAATCATGATAGATATATTAATAAAAAACAAAAAATTGTAATTAATTTAATTTTTATTTTAAATTAGTGTAATTAAAGTTGCAGCTTAATCATTTTCTGTAAATCAACCAGCTTAATTAATAAACTTACAGTAATAGTAGGAATAATATTCACAGACAATTAAGAACGCGCTTATTGTAAAAAATAACGAGAATTAATACAATTCCAAACACACTTTAGAGATCTTTGTTAGCAGACTTAGTTTAAAAGGAATTTAAAGTTTGTAAAAAAATACTGTGGAAAAAAAGTTTAGTGTTCATATCTAACAAACCGATCGTTTAAAAAACAGATTATTTTCTTAATATGCCTTGCATTTCTAAAATAATAACTTTTTTATAGTAGATGTATTTTAAAACTTTATAATGAGTATTTATTTATGCAGATTGCACCTCTTGATTCATACAAAAACCAAAAATTAAGTCTGGTTAAATTTATCAAAAACTTTCATAAATTGCCACTTATTTTCATTAAACATATAGTTATAATAACTAACTGTAAAATAGTTCAAACATAAAACAACATATTGAATTACGATCTGATTTTAGCAATACGTTTAGAAAGGAATAAACCTTTAGTTTATTGTGAAATGTTTTTCAGAAATAATCAAGCAAGTAATGTGAAATGAATCGAACTTGGTAATGTTAATGATACCCGTATGAAATCTAAGTTACGAAATTTTCTTTAAGATATTTTTGACACAACCCATATGTTCCAATTATACATTTACCCTTAAATAGGGTAGTGCATTTAATTTCGGCACTTTTTTGTTTTTCCAATGTAACTTTTCACTGTATGGCCCGATTTTCATGTTTGATAGCTCATTTTGAAGCTTTTACGATACTGCGTTGCGTCACAAAAGTTTCACTGTACGAAAGTTGTTTTTTTACTTAATTAAATTAGTTTTTAAAAAAATGGAAAATTGCCGAAATTAAATGAATGCATTTAATTTCGGCACTTTACAAACAATCGATTGTTTCTCAGTCAAAAAATCATCATTTTCAAAAATTTAAAAACCTATCATTATCTCCAGACAGTTTTCTTTAATTTAAGCTTCTACCTTTTGTTCAATGTGTTACTGGCAAAAAGTTACAGCTAAAATGCCAAATGGTATCAAAATGAGCAAAATTTGGGAAAAAAGTGCATTTAATTTCGGCACTTTTTAAAAGGACCCCCTTAATCGAGTTTAAGTGCAGTGCTATGACCCCTACACATTTCAACGTTGTCTTTTAACTATTTACAACTACAATTTAACACCCGACCACTTAATTCAACCGTTTTTACCTACAGCAATATGTGTGCCGAAATTACACTATTTTATTTTATAACGATTGCTCACTGCAGACGCAACGTAGAACCACGGGGACTAAAAATTCGGAAAATAGACTAAATTTTACCAGGACAGTTTAATTTTTAAACCAATTTATTGCGTAATCATGAAATGCCCATGTTCTAAAAACGAGTAACAATTTTATTTTTTATAAATCACACAATTTCACATGAAAATATCATAGCATAACAATTAAAAAGCTCACGACAGTCATCTACATATAATTAGCTTTCATTTGAGCTATCAAACGTCGTAGTCCGTGCAGGATTACCAAAAATATAGTTCAAAATCAAAAATGCCCAATTGGGAAAAGTGCCGAAATTAAATGCACTACCCTATGCATAAATCCTGTAAAATGCATAAATCCTGTGAAATTTCAGTGGTAAAACGCTCCTTCTTAAAAATGCCTAAATTCTAAGAAATTTTAGTGGTAAAATGCTCTTGTATATTTTAGGAAAAAATATGCCAATATTGTAAAAATAAATAAGTACTAATTTTATTATTTATTTTGGATTAAACCAAAAACATGCAAAAATTTTATTATGTTATAAAGTTTTTTAATATTGCTTTTTGCACATGTCGCTTGGAGTATATTATCCAAGATAAGATATGTACCCGGTTTAATTTAATTTTTGAACTCTAAATGAGTGTTATAAGCAATAAAAATCTTAAAAATAATTTAAGACTTGCGTTTTTTTTGCTTTTTTTCCTTTAAATCAAAAAAACGATATGGTAAAAAATAACTCTTCGCACATCGGGATTTCAGCTTTCCTCGTTATCCAAACGGATTTAAGCAACCCATTACATAAAGTACGCAATATCTTTTCATGTTCTTATTTTTCCTAAACTGAAAACTAAACAACAATAATTGTTCAAATTCTGAATTTCAATTAAAAAACTTGAATAATAAGAACAAACACCAGACGATTACCAAAAAAATAAAGCTATGTACATGACTTGTTTAAATGTGATAACTGAAATCAAACTGTTTAGCTTGCAATAACTTTTAGGTAACTCTTGAAGTATTAAAAAGTATTTAAAAAAATTGTTGTAAGAAATATTTCAATTAAAAATTAAATTTTTTTTTAGAATCTGATAATTTTGTGGAAAATTTTTCCAATGCTAAGTAAAAAAATTTTCGCTCTAATCTGGATTAAACTTTTTATGTTTAGTTTTTTTCATATTAATATATTTATTTTACTTAACCTCTTATCACATGCAAATAATATTAGGGCTTAAAACCAAAATAAATCTCTGCTAAATTTTCTAATAATAAAAACGAACAACTTTTTATGACAATTTCTCCGGACTAATTTATATTGATAAAAGATAAAGAAAACATTGTAGTAGTTATGCAATTCAGGGAAAAGATTACTTAATAATCCCATAATCATAGCACATATGTATTGAGGTTTTCCAATAATAAAAAAAGGAAAAAGTATAGAAATAAAATATCTGGAAACTTAAGTAAATATACACTTTCCAATATGCGACGTGTAAAAATTGTGAAGAACACACCAAAAACATATTTAAGAATTTAACATTATTATTGGCTGGCTTTTGAAAATTTATAAAATTTACGTTCGTCATAACAAAGTTTTCACCTGCCCCTAACACGTTATTTGCGAATTAATTAATTTGTCCAAAAAATTGTTTATGGAACAACAGAATTACATAAATTCTTTTAAAAACAAGGGGTTTTTTAATAGGAATTATTTAAAATATAGGTCACTCACGATTACATGTGGCTCACTACTTTACTATGTAACTAATTTAGAATTCATTGAAACTATACTAAATTAAAGTGGAGCAATTTTATACTATATAGACTGATTATTTAAAGATGCTACTGTATAAAATAATAAGTATGTTCATGTTTATATTTTATACCTTTAAAATCATATTAATTACCACAATTTCCATAGAAAATTTTAATAATTTTCGTTAATTTCAAACCATTTTGAAGTCTCCGGATTTTTCGGACGGGCATAGAAAATAAGCTAATTATTACGATAATTAATATAAACAACTTTTTTTAAAAAAAATATGGCGTTTTTTTTAAACAATTGGTTTTTAAAACTAATAATAGATGCTATATACATCAAAAAAAAAGTTTTTTTTTTCTCCGAAAAGCTAAATCACAAAATATTCCACATTACTATTTCTTTTTTTATTCACGCCTTATCTGATTAAGCGTGTCCTTGTTTTGTCTCTGACTCACTTCAATATATAACGGATTCAGTAGCGTATTATTTAAAGTTTATTTTGTATATTTTTGCGGAGATAAGACACTCTTTTATCGTCTTTACAAAACGAATCGCAATGATTAGAGCTTTGTTGTCACATGTGATATTTTAAACATAAAAAGAGCTTATGTTTCTGGTTTCTTAATAAATTTTAAGACGCTCTTTTTAGACAAAATAAGAACACAAAAGGGCTTTCGGCAAGGCGGACCATATTTAATTAATTATTTGAGGTTTTTTTTAAAAAGCCAGCGAGAATTGAATTTACAAATCTATCGGGGGTTTCCGTGTTATTATCCCCACACTTCTAATGACAGAAGGGATCTATTTTGTTTGTGTTTCTCTGGATTTTTTACAAAAACAAAATAGAATAAATAATCAGAAAAACAACCGACTTATTTTGTTTGTGTTTCTCTGGCTTTCTTACAAAAAATAAATAGAATAAATAACCACAAAAACAAAATAGAATAAATAACCACAAAAACAACCGACTTCTCGTCTGTTCTGACTCATCGATTTTAATTAAACATGTTTTTTTATTCGCTTTCACAATTATTACGCCCCGAATCTGCGCCCAATAAGCAATTTTCGTACATAAGGCAAAATCGTGGAGTCTTTAACAGTGCCATGTACTATTGAACACAGGGGAATTTCTTCCAATTTCTCAATTGCTGATTCAGGACGCTTTATCACAACTACACCAATTTATTCTTCTTCCATACCTACTGACAGTATGTTCAACAGTGGTGCTACAATTGACAACAACTTTGCAATAAAAGTAGAACATAAAATTAACTCTCTTAAAAAAAGACTTGAAACAGTAGAAAGTCGTACAGAAAAAATAGAACGTCAATCACGCAAATATAATCTCAGAATTTATGGTTTTAGTAAACATAGAGTCGGTAAATCTTTTGAGGAGTTAAAACGTTTGTTTAAAGATTTCTTAACTGAAGGTTTAGGTATAAGTAATGGTGATGCTCTGACTATTCTGGATTATGTTAAAGAATTACATTTTCTTGAAGATTCATGTTTAATCATTGGTTTTGTTAGAATGAGAGATAAACGTTATATCAAATCATTACGAAGTAATTTGTTAAACTACAAACCGCATGGTTCAACACTTGCATTAAGAGACGATTTTACTTTTAATGAGAGTGCTGAGAATAGTGCAACAAAAAAAAGTAGCTCAGATCAGACGCCTGCTAGGTAGTTCTGCCAAAATAACACATGTTAGCTACAATAGCATTAAAATCAACAATGTCACCAAATTAACCAAACTCTGGACTGATATTGAGCTACTTAAATTTACACCAAGGATTGAGTCTGCTTGGAATAAAAGGCCACCAGTTACTAAAAACTTTCCAAATGCATATGGGGCAGCTACAAAACCTAATACTAACAATCAAACAATAAGTGTAGTAAATTTAGCCCAGAATATTCCAAGCACAACAAGTGTGAATTTGGTAAGGTATCCACACCTATACGGCATAAATCAAAACTTGTTCAATACCAATAATGAATTAATGGAAAGCGATTTTTCTTCACTTTCTAATAATTCGGAATTAGCTGACAGTAACGTCACTGCGTACTGTAGTGATGAGCAAATCATAAATGCTGATAACGCTGGTATTAATACAGCAGATATGATTAACGCAATACCCACTACAATACTGACAACTACTAGTCAGTTAACTCCAACAACAAACAGTTTGGTACCATATCAATCTGACTCACCATATTCACCTTCTTCTCCTAATATCTGTTAAGATACAATATAATCTAGATTTCTGATTCTTTCTAATTCAATTCTTTTGTTTGCTTATAGCTTATACATTTGCTATTTAATTCCCCTGTTGGATTGTATTTCTTATCAATACATAGGATTAAAAATATTTGAACCAATACATATTGTTTTTCAATTTTCTTTTGCTACAGATTTTACGTTTTTTATAAAAAATTAAACTATGAAAAAGTTTTTCCACTGGTTATACATAGTAATCAACATTTAATAAATCATATAAGTATATTTTAAAAAATATACTGTTTCTTTTTTAAAAAAATGTTATATTTTTTTGCATTAACCATAGTATCAATTTTCAGCTATATGCTGTAGTTTCCATGTCAGCCTTGTGCTGTAGTTTCCATATCAGCCTTGTGCTGTAGTTTCCAAATTAAATAATAAATAATTATTCTAATGTATCAATTATTTATATTTTCCTCGTAGACTACTTATTATCATTTTCTATGACACTATATTACTTAATAATAGATAAAAGTATAAATTTATGTAATTATAATATAAAAATAATACAATAATTAAATTTAAAATCATTAATGTATCATAGCTGTGGGTTTTTATTTTAGCATAAAACTTCTACTTTATGCTATAGTAATATAAAAATAACAATTAATGTGCTTCATAATCATGACTAATTAATTTGCCTACCTCCAACACGATAAATTGTCTAATAATT
>JASAMX010035302.1:0-12482 GCA_030248175.1 Microlaimidae sp. YZB2_3 | reverse complement strand
TAATTATTAAAAAACCGCACATAACCGTTTAATTACAGTAAATGTCGTGCTGGGTGCCGGATATACTTATATGATGAGCGGTTTAACTACGAGGCGTCAATGGAAAAAGTTGCTAAACGCCAAAAAGTGGTTTTGAGAAAAACGCGTTTTTAAAGGTTTCAAACATCGTTAAAAAATCCTTAAATTTAATTCAGAGCGCTTAGATTTACAACATTTAAAATGCAAAATGCTATGCCATGAAAGGACATACATTTTGCCAGATATCAACTGAGCTTATCACCAAAGACTTAGAACCAACAAAAAAAAATATTATGGATTTAGCCCTATATTTTTTGGTACCAATAACAAAAATTTAACTATATACAACAAAATAATTATTCTCATTTCTTTTATCTAACATTGCAAAGTTATTTTTTAATTAAGTTTTAGCAAAAATTCAGCGCTTCACCACTGTTAAGTCTTTATTGCTTTTTTGTCTTCTGACAGTTTTTTAGCAGGCTGAAATTTTTTTGCTTGTTTTTTGTATTTTAGGATCGTGAAACTCACTGAGTGTTCAAAAGTTTTCACGGATCATGCTTTATAATCATAGGTGAGCACGGTCGGGAAAGCTAGGGGGGGGTGGTTACCCGGGGTAAATCGAATTTTGAATTCTAGGAGGGGGGTCCCAGGCCCAGGGGGGTCCGGACCCCCCCAGCTTTTAGGGGGGTCTACCGGGGTGCGAAATTTTGAAATCTAAGGGGGGTCAGGTGGGGTCCGGTGTCCAAAGCAAAACAGTTTTAAACCATAATAACTTTAATAATTGTTCTTTTTATAGGATAAAAGGGGGAAGAAAATTAAAAAGACCGGGAAGGGGGGAGAGGGGGGAGGGGTAAAAAATGAAATTGAGGGTAGGGGGGCCCCTCGAGATTTTTGTCTAGGGGGGGGGGCCCAAAATTTCGAGGCTAGGGGGGGGGGGGGGTGGACCCCACCCAGCCCCCCCCCCCTTTTTCTCACCTATGTTTATAATATAAAGCAATAATCACAGTTGTTCTTTATTATATTCTTGTTTTACTATTATTTTACACATATTATATTATGGCATTTTGTAAAAAATATATAACTAAGGCTCAAACTTTTTATCTCAAATTCAAATTTAAGTTCCTAACTTAACAGACAAACAACATTCTGACTCAAATCAGGGCTAAAACACCCTTTGGTCTCCTTTTCTAGCTTCGGTCGGTGGGTTTGGTGGGTTTGTGTGCTAAAAGTGGTTTGAGTTAATAAGAGTTAAAATTTCAGTCTCTTGAGAAAGAAATGAGGCGGGACAAAATAGGATCCTAAAAGTGAACTACGAACGAAAATTAATTGATCCCAAAACGAAAATTAATTGCATGAAATGGAAATTAAATTTACGAAGAAAAATTAATTGGTCTCAAAACGAAAATTTTTACCATGTTTTGGAAAAAAATTAAATAAAGAAAGAAAAAATTAATTATCGAACAAAATAATTAATTAAAGAAGAAAAAATAATTGTTAATGAATAAGAATACTAAACAGACGCGATAAACACCCTACTGGTGGCGGTTAATAATTTGTCATAATTATATAATACAATTCAAAAATTAATGTTTTTATTTCACTAATATTTATAGTTGATTCGTGTAATATAATATAACCCGTTAAAAACTTAAACTAACGTTTTACTGACAAGGCATAACAATTTTTTTCTTCAAAGAACACTAGTTTTACAAAATTTTTGTCGCTCCTTTTACTTTTTTTACCAAAAAAATAGTCGGCGTCCTGGAGAAATTTAGCAACGATAGTTTTAACGAAAGCTTCTGAGCTCTCTCCGCTTTAAATGGCCGGAGCTCTGGAGCATGACATTAGAAGTTGGCTAGTATTAATAATTTTATAAATGAGCATAAGACCGGGAGTAGGGTGGGGTCCACCCCCATAGGCCTCAAAATTTCGAACTCTCTCCTGGAAAAAAATCTAGGGACACCCTCCCTCCAAAATTTTTAAATTCTGACACCCTACCCCCCTTCCTTTTCCGAGCCCAATTGTGGGTATGAATGTAGGTCAAAAAAATCTGTCGCAAACACGGTTTTGTAGTAAAAAAACAACACTTTTGTACTCTTTTTTTGGAGAATTACGAAAGTTAATTCAATGTACGCAAAGGTCTCGAGACGATTTGAAAATAATTTGTATACGACGGAAAAAAATTAGGAAGAAAAAATATGCACAACCAGCTGTTTTTTTTTTCAGAAAAATTGTTTTATGTTTATGTTGTTTTAGTTGTATTTATGATCGTGTTTTTTTCGTTAACCAACGTCATATACAAATTATTTTAAATCTTCTTGAGACCTTTGTGTACATTGAATTAAACGTCGTGATTCTCCACAAAAAGAGTACAAAAGTACTGTTTTTTTTACTACAAAACCGTGTTTGTGACAGATTTTTTTGACCTACATTCATACCCAAAATTTGGCTCGGAAAAGGGAGGGTAGGGTGTCAGAATTTAAAAATTTTAATAATAAATTATTCTAAAATATTCTATGATTTAAAAAAAAATAATAGCATATTTTAGTATATAAAATTCTATATTAGTGCTAGAAAACTTAAATTGATGATTTAATGTAATTTTTTTTTGAAACCGGACCCCCTCTGGATTTCAAACTGGTCTATCCCGGGTCGACCCCCCCTAAAAAGCTAGGGGAACCCCTCCTAGCTTTCAAGGGGCAATTTACCCGGGGTAGCCACCACCCTCCCGAGCTTGCCGGTCCATGCTTATGTATGAATAATTTATACTATATTATACTACTGATTTTTGAACATTTCTGGCTGTTGGTTGGACAGAATTTAAAAAAGGCTTATTGTTTTGATTTGTCTAAAATTTTAGAAAAAAAAAAACCGAAAGGGCGTTTTTTATTGTCGGAAATTCAGTTTTTGGATAAACAAAAAGTATCAAGCAGGTTTTTAGACAGGGAAGATCGAATAATGATTCAAGCTTTCAATTTTTGGTTTTAGGCTTCAGCTAAAAATTCCTTTCATTTGGCTCAAAGTTTTCCAAAACAACTTTTAGAGTCTTGTAAATTGGAAGAGCATAAAAAACCAATAGAGATACATTTTTTCTAATTATTGACCTTCCTTCGTTATGATATCTGACTGGCTTTTTCACGAAGGAACGATTCAAAAACCTAAACCTTTCACTTTTCACTTGCGCCCTATTAACTGGGTAGCCTTTTGTCGAGAAAAAGTTCCAAAAACAACAAGGCCTGTAGTGCGGCAGCGGAGGCTGAATGTCCAGTTGACGGATTCCAACGGTTTAAATCTTTTTTAACGGAGTCTCTGAGATTTTCAGGGCAATCAAAAAAGCGTCCGCTAAACCTTAGCCGCGTCCTGCCCTCAAATAGAGCGGTGAAAATTTTCCGAACGTCAATTTGTCCACTGACATTGGCGAAATTTCGGCTGCCAAAAAATCGATTGCAAGCCGTGTAGTTTACAGAGACAACGCGACCCCGATATAGAGGTTTGTTGTTGATTAAATCATTCGAAGAATTTTCTAAACGAAAAAAATGAAATATAACAATTTCACCGCGATTTTACCTCCTCAAGGTTTAAAATTTATTTCATCTCTAAAAAGCTAGGAGGGCGTCCGGATTACCATGATAGCCTATCCCCTTCCTATATCCCAGGGTAACTACTTCACACTAACTGCGGGATTGTTTTAGCTATGGGGGAATACAAACAAAAACAGGACTATTATTAGGGTAGAGGTGCATTTTCCAATCAAAACCTATTAATCCTCTCTCGGACACCTCTACTTCTGCTTGTTATGCGAGAATACGTTTGTTGTGCATGTATGACTTTTATATAAAATTGAAGATTCATGCGACTTCATTGAAATCCGTTAACAAGGCTAGGTAATGGGTTATTGTTACACAAGACTTGATTGTCAAAATCCTGACGAGATTTTATGAACTAAATTAAAAACTAACTCATGTTATGCAGCAGCAAACCACCATCATAACCATTTAAAAACAAGATAAACAAAAACAATTAATTTTAATATTAATGAATTTTTTTGAAATCTTAAAAAAAATATAATTTAACAAAGTTAAAATAGTTACCAATTTCGTAATTGTTATTAGGCTCTTGCTCTTTAAAATCATCCGAGTCGTGTTTATTCAAAATCGAGTCTTTATTTAGGTGTGTGTACAAAATAGCATTCATTATTTTTAATGTCAGAACTGATCCTGAAAAATAAACTTAATTAGGCCAGGACTGAGAGAATAAAAAGAGTCAGAAATAATGATGGAGGGGTGGGACAAACATTCTAATGACCGACTATTCTCTGGTTTTTTTAGCGATACTGAAAAAAAGTTGACAAAAATTTTTTTGTTTGCGGTCTTATAACTTTTGAACGCGCCGCGATGAATATGCAAATATCTCACGTTAAGGTCCTTGTACTTTCGGCTACCTCCTGAAAAAAATTTTTTTCAAAAATTTTGAGGAGTTAGCCCCAAAATTGCCGAAATTTACGGTCGATTTTTTTCGGCCAAATTTCTAACTTTTTACCATATAGGGCTTTACGTCCGAAAATTTTTTTGCAGATTGCCCATACTTTTCTGAGCTCAAAAATATATAATTTGTTAGGGGTAAACTACCTGAGTCGGGTACCCCGAGAGGTTAAATGGGGTCAATTTCACGATTTTTGCTAAAAATCTTTGTATGGAGGACACATTATGCATATTTTGGCATCATGCTCAAAAACTGTTAGAGCCACAGGCCTGAGACCGGGGGATTTATGCGGAAATTTTAGTCCGACATTTTTGTGATAGTCTCAAAAAAATCTTGATGCCCTAAGACACTGCAATGGCTGACCCCTAAAAAAAACTTTTGACACAGTCCCTCTACATAGGCGAGTAATATACCATTTTAAAGCTCTTGGCGTGCTGATTTCAAAAATATAAAAAAATTTGCTCTAAATGGTCGGGTAACCAAAATACAGACCCCTTTCAGGGACGTAGCCAGAGGTCCATTGTGGGGGGGGGGGCGGATTTTAGTACAAAAAAAAATTTCGGGGGGGGCTCCGTCCCCCCCCCCGAAATTTTAGGGGGGGGGGGCGGGACCCCCCCATAATTTTTGAAAACGTTAAAAAAGCCGGGATAAACGTAGATAAAGCTGTATAATACACTGTTTTTGGCCTAATAACGTATTATCTAATGTTTTTAGCGGTAAAAACATGTTTTCTTAGTTAAAAATTACATAAGCACACATTGGCAGAGCCTGGATTTTACAAAAAAGGAATTTAGAGACGTTAGTTTCAGACCCCTTGGCTAAACCCACATTGTAAACCAAAGCACATGAGCAGCATCTCGGCTCCATGTTTTCTGAGGTACCTACCTATATGAAAAAATCCGAGCCAATGCTATAGGCGGCAGGAAAATTTAGGAGGGAGGCGGAGGAGGTACATAAATCAAACAATATGATTGTTTGTTTTTCTTTCTGTGTAGTACTTATTACTTATAAAAATTATTGTACTAACTTTGAAATAACATTAGCATCAGGCAACATAAATAACGAGATATATATGTATGTATACTATAAAAAGTGACCGCTGAGCAAAGCGAAGCGGAACAAATTTTTGGTTTTTGGGGGTCCATTGGGGTACTAAAATTATTTTAAAGCTTGGCGCCGAGCGATTAGCGAGGCGCTAGAAAATTTTGAATTTTTAGCCTCTGAAAACCCCCAAATTTTACTATCTGGCGACCATTTCGGGGGGGGGCGGCCGCCCCCCCGCCCAACCACTATCCTTATTTTTCCTCCTGTCCGACCGTTTGGGGGGGGGGGGGCGGCCGCCCCCCCCCCCCCCCCCCCCCCCCCCTGGCTACGTCCCTGACCCCTTTGTACCCCCAAAATTAGTAAGAAGTGATTTTTTTGTTTTTATTATTTATAAGCCGTGTTTATATTCGTTTGAAAGCTCTATGCGTGCTGATTTCAAAAACATTAATTTTAGACTAAAATTTTTTATGGTTACCCGGTTACATACCCCCAAATACCTCCAATTTTGAAAAATGGTAATTTTGTCATTTTTTCATTTAAAGTGACAAATTTATACTCATATGAAAGTTCTCGACGCACTGATTTTAAAAATATGTGGTTTTTTATTTTTTTAGTGGTTACCCATTTTTGCACCCATCAATGTACCCCCTAAAATTCTTAAGATGTGATTTTATTATAATACCCTCATGTTTATACTCATATCAAAGCTCTCGACACCCTGATGGCAAAAAAAATTATTTTCAACTCGATTTACCCAATGATAACCATTTTTACAACCATAGGTGGGCAGGGGGGGTTAGGGGGGTTATACCCCCCAAAATTTTGGATTTTGCTGACACCCCCTCCCCCTTAAATTTGGGGTACCCGGGGACACCCCCCCCCCCCAAATTCGCCTCCCGGAGAAAAATTTTTAAGCGTTATAAAAGGACTAAAAAAATTTTCCGCGCTTCGCGCGAAGTGTTTATTACCTTGTTTAAGTCATATCCTTCATTTTTTCTCCTATTATTCAACAAACATTAATTAAACATTATTAACCGTTTATTAACGTTTTAAACACCTGTTTTAAATGTAAAGAGATAAAAAACCTTAAATTTTGTAATAAACATCATCTAGAATTAAAATTTCTGGTGTATTTTAGCGCCTTAAATTAAAAATATTTCCCCCGGGGGCATTCTGCCCCCCGGATCCCCCCCCCCCGACAAGGAGCTCTCGCCCCCAGACCCCCCATTAGTGGGGAGCTCTCGCGCTCGCCACCCCAGACCCCCCTTCAGGGTTAGTACTTACCCCCCCCAGACCGCCCCCAAATGAAATTCTGGGCACGCCACTGTTCTAGACCCCACAAGTTTTTATCCTTGCCAACCCAAAAGGGGGGTCTAGAGTCTAGACCCCCCTGGCTACGCCCATGTATGTACATAATCTTTAATTAAATATAAGATTATGGATTAAAAATTTTGTGATACTCGACTTTATAATCAAGACAATATAATTACTATTCTATTATTATATAATTATTAAAAAAAACTATGATTTCTAATCTAATCTAATTCTAAGAATCTATAAACACATTATTATTAAAAGAATTAAAAATAAAATTTATTGTTGCAATAAGGTCTTATTTTAATTTTAAACAGTTTTAAAGCATTTATAAGCTTTTTTTACGTTTTTTTATGCGTTTTAAGCCCATTTTAAGGCAGCCCGGAAATATTGGGTACATCCCCCTCAAAATTTGGGTCTTGCCAGACACCCCCCTAAAATTTGACCCCCCATATACCCCCCAAAATCTGAAAGGCTGCCCACCTATGGTCTTGTATGTACTCATAATAAAAGCTTTAGACACGCTGATCCCAAAAATATATATTTCAACTCAATTCACCCAATGGTTACCATTTTTACAATCAATAATGCAGACCTGTGCACTGCCCCCCGGGTTAAAACGGGGGGGGGAGCAATTCCAAAATGGGGGGCACGGGGGAGCAATTTTTTTGAAACGAGGGGGGCAAGCAGTGGGGAAAGAAAAAAAAGAGAAAAAAAGGAGAAAAAAGAGAAAAAAAGAAGGGAAAAGGGAAAAAGGGGACAAAAAAAAGCGAAAATAAGGTAAAAATAGGTCTAAAATGGCTTAAAATACATTGAAATAGGCTAAAAACATAAAAAAATTCGCGATGATGGCGTAATCATAGGTAAAAAATGGCGTATTTATTTTAGGTTACTTTTTCAGTTTTTGGCGGCGGGGGGGGCAATAAAACGGAAGGGGGGCAAATCCTCCAATAAAACGGGGGGGGGGCATTTCCAGACCGTGCACAGGTCTGCATAATGTACCCCCAATAATTTTTAGGGGGTCTTTTTTACAAGTTTATTATAATACCCTTATGTTTATACTCATATCAAAGCTTTAGACACGCTGATCTTAAAAATATAAATTTCAACTCGATTCACCCAATGGTTACCATTTTTACAACCCATAATGTACCCACAAAAATTTTAGAGGGTCTTTTTTATATATTTATAGTAATACCGTCTTGTTTGTACTCATAATAAAAGCTTTAGACACGCTTATCCCAAAAATATAAATTTCAACTCGATTCACCCAATTGTTACCATTTTTACAACCCATAATGTACCCCAAAAATTTTTAGGGGGTCTTTTTTACAAGTTTATTATAATACCCTCATGTTTATACTCATATCAAAGCTTTAGACACGCTTATCCCAAAAATATAATTTTCAACTCGATTCACCCAATGGTTACCATTTTTACAACCCATAATTTACCCCCAAAAATTTTAGGGGGTACATTATGGGTTGTAAAAATGGTGGTAACCATTGGGTGAATCGAGTTGAAATTTATATTTTTAAGATCAGCGTGTCTAAAGCTTTGATATGAGTATAAACATGAGGGTATTATAATAAATATATAAAAATGATCCCCTAAAAATGTTTGGGGGTACATTATAGGTTGTAAATGGCTTATGGTTCAGCATTATAGGCTTATGTATTATGGCTCAGTATGTCAGATACTGGCAAAATCTTGACGCATGCCGACATACCAAAAAGTATGTCATTGAGCCAAATATTTCCAGAGCTAGGCAATTGCTTGGTCTCTCAAGAAAAGAGTTACGCCTTGTCATTGGGCTTTTAACTGGACATAGTCCTCTCAAAGCTCACTTGAGAAAGATTGGAGTAGCCAATGATGGGCTCTGTGAACTCTGCCAAGAGGAAGAAGAGACCGCTACTCACTTCTTGGAACAGTGCTATGCACTGTCAGCAATAAGGTTTAAAATCTTTGGCACGGACCCCTTAGATGCAAAAACAATCCGAGGGGCGTCTGTTGTTGATTTTAAACGATTCATAAAAGAATCAAAACGATTTGAGAAAAACCACTCCTAGGTGGTTCCAGGGCAGAGTGTAATGAGCCTAATGCAGGCTTGAACACCAGGGCCCCTTAACACTAGGGTACCGCCCTCTTACTATCTATCTATTAGGTTTTAAAAATGGTAACCATTGGGTGAATTGAGTTGAAATATATATTTTTGGGATCAGCGTGTCTAAAGCTTTTATTATGAGTACAAACATGATGGTATCACAATAAATATATAAAAAAGACCCCTGAAAATTTTGTGGGTACATTATGGGTTGTAAAAATGGTAACCATTGGGTCAATCGAGTTGAAATATATATTTTAAGATCAGCGTGTCTAAAGCTTTGATATGAGTATAAACATGAGGGTATTATAATAAAATTAGCTCTTAAGAGTTTTAGGGGGTACATTGATGGGTGGAAAACTGGGTAACCACTGAAGAAAATTAAAAAACCATATATTTTTGAAATCAGTGCGTCGAGAGTTTTCATATGAGTATAAATATGTCACTTAAAATGAAAAAATGACTAAATTACCATTTTTCAAAATTGGGGGTATTTGGAGGTATGTAACCGGGTAACCATAAAAAATTTTAGTCTAAAATTAATATTTTTGAAATCAACACGCATAGAGCTTTCAAACGAATATAAACACGGCTTATAAATAATAAAAACAAAAAAATCACTTCTTACTAATTTTGGGGGTACAAAGGGGTCTGTATTTTGATTACCTGACCATTTAGAGCAATTTTTTTAAATATTTTTTAAATCAGCATGCCGAGAGCTTTAAAATGATATATTACTCGCCTATGTAGAGGGGCTGTGTCAAAAGTTTTTTAGGGGTCAGCCATTGCAGTGCCTTAGGACATCAAGATTTTTTGAGACTATCACCAAAATGTCGGACTTAAATTTCCGCATAAATCCCGCCGGTACCAGGCCTGTGGCTCTAACAGTTTTTGAGCATGATGCCAAAATATGCATAATGTGTCTCCCATTTAAAGATTTTTAGCAAACAAAAATCGTGAAATTTACCCCCTTTAACCTCTCAAGGTACCCGACCCAGGTAGGTTACCCCTAACAAATTATATATTTTTGAGCTCAAAAAAGTATGGGCAATCTGCAAAAAAATTTTCAGACGTAAAGCCCCATATAGTAAAAAGTTAGAAATTTGGCCGAAAAACATCGAACGTAAATTTCGGCAATTTCGGGGCTAACCCCCCAAAATTTTTGAAAAAAAAAATTTTTTCAGGAGGTAGCCAAAAGTACAAGGACCTTAACGCAAGGATATTTGCATATTGATCGCGGCGCGTTCAAAAGTTATAAGACCGCAAACAAAAAAATTTTTGTCAACTTTTTCCAGTATCGCTAAAAAAAACAGAGAATAGGTATTAAATGAAGGTGTTACAGTAAAAACAAGAGTAGGGTAG
Organism: Microlaimidae sp. YZB2_3; assembly: GCA_030248175.1. Taxonomy (NCBI): domain Eukaryota; kingdom Metazoa; phylum Nematoda; class Chromadorea; order Desmodorida; family Microlaimidae; species Microlaimidae sp. YZB2_3. Next base: position 2,158 of record JASAMX010035302.1, on the reverse strand, counting down.
TGCATTTATTTTCGACACTTTTCTGAATTGGGCATTTTTAATTTTAGACTATATCTTTGGTAATCCTAGATGGAATACAACGTTTGATAGGTCAAATTAGAGCTAATTATATGTAGATGACTGTCGTGAGCTTTTTATTTGTTATGTTATGATATTTTCATGTGAATTTGTGTGATTTACTAAAAATAAAATTGTTACTTCTTTTTAGAACATGGGCATTTCATGATTACGCAATAAATTGGTTTAAAAATTAAACTGTCCTGGTAAAATCTAGTCTATTTTCCGAATTTTTAGTCCTCGTGGTTCTACGTTGCGTCTGTGGTGAGCGATCGTTATAAAATAAAATAGTGTAATTTCGGCACACATATTGCTGTAATTAAAAACGGTTGAATTAAGTGGTCGGGTGTTAAATTGTAGTTGTAAATGGTTAAAAGACAACGTTGAAATGTGTAGGTAGGGGTCATAGCACTGCACTTAAACTCGATTAAGGGGGTCCTTTTAAAAAGTGCCAAAATTAGATGCACGTTTTTTCCAAATTTTGCTCATTTTGTTACCATTTGGCATTTTAGCTGTAACTTTTTGCCAGTTACACGTTGAACCAGGGACATACCCCGGGGGGGGGGCGGCCGCCCCCTTCCCGAAACGGTCAGACAGGGGGAAAAATAAGAATAGTGGTTGGGCGGGGGGGGGGGGCGCCCCCTCTCCCGAAATAGTCGCCAGATAGTAAAATTTGGGGTTTTTCAGAGGCTAAAAATTCAAAATTTTCTAGCGCCTCGCTAGTCGCTCGGCGCCAAACTATAAATTTTAGTACCCCAATTGAGCCCAAAAAACCAAAATTTTTTTGCGCTTCGCTCAGCGGTCACTTTCAATAGTAGACATCAGACCTGTGCACGGTCTGAAAATCCCCCCCCCGTTTTATTGGAGGATTTCCCCCCCCGTTTTATTGCCCCCCCGCCAAAAAATGAAAAAGTACCCTAAAAATATGACGCCATTTTTGACCTATGATGACGCCATCATCCGCGAATTTTTGCAGTTTTTAGCCTATTTCAATGTATTTTAAGCCATTTTAGACCTATTTTTACCCTTATTTCCGCTTTTTTTGTCTCTTTTTTCCCTTCCCTTCTTTTTTCTCTTTTTTTTCTCCTTTTTCTCTATTTTTCTTTCCCCCCTCCTTGCCCCCCCGTTTTATTGCCCCCACCCCCTTTCAAAAAAGTTGCCCCCCCCATTTTGGAATTGCCCCCCCCCGTTTTAACCCCGGGGGGGCGCAGTGCACACGTCTGAGACATACATATATCTCGCTATTTATCTTGCCTAAGGCTAATGTTATTTCAGAGTTAGTACAATGTTTTATATAAGTAATAAAATAAGTACTACACAGAAAGCAAAACAAACAATCATATTGGTTGATTTATGTACCTCCCCCTCCTAAATTTTCCAGCCACCTATAGCATTGGCTTGGATTTTTTTCATGTAGGTAGGTAGGTACCCTAAATAACATGGAGTCGAGATGCTGCTTATGTGCTTTGGTTTACAATGTGGGTGTAGCCAAGGGCTCTGCTGAAAGGTCTCTTAATTCTATTTTTGTGAAATCCAGGCTCTGCCAATGTGTGCAAATGTAATTTTTAACTAGGAAAACATGTTTTTATCGCTAAAAACATTAGAAAATAGGTTATTAGACCAAAAACAGTGTAATATACAGCTTTATCTACGTTTATCCCTGCGTTTTTAACGTTTTCAAAAATAAAGGGGAGGGCTCCGCCCACATCCCCCCTCCCAAAAATTTCTGGGGGGGGGGGGGCGTCGCCCCCCTCCAAAATTTTTTTGTACTACAATCCGCCCCCCCCCCAAATGAAACTCTGGGTACGTATCTGCGTTGAACAACAAGTAGAAGCTTAAATTAAAGAAAACTGTCTGGAGATAATGATAGGCTTTTTAATTTTAGAAAATGATGATTTTTTTTGACTGAGAAACAATAGATTGTTTGTAAAGTGCCGAAATTAAATGCACACATTTAATTTCGGCAATTTTCCATTTTTTTAAAAACTGATTTAATTAAGTAAAAAAACTATATTCGTACAGCGAAACTTTTGTGACGCAACGCAGAATCGTGAAAGCTTCAAAATGAGCTATCAAACATGAAAATCGGGCCATACAATAA
>JASAMX010035301.1:0-16266 GCA_030248175.1 Microlaimidae sp. YZB2_3 | reverse complement strand
CATATTTTTGGCAAACCTATTTTTTCTTAGCTCAGTGCCCTTCTGTCCTAGATCGTGTTAAAACAACTAAATTCAGTTTAAATTTTGCCGTTTAAATTTGTGGCAAACGTATTTTTTCTTAGCTCAATACCCTCGTGTTCTGGAATCGTTAAAGTCGTGTTGGATCTAAGAATTTAACATACCAAATCAATCAAATTATGTAATCAAATAATAAAGATTTATATTAAAATGATACTAAAAAAATTAAAAAAATTCGTTTCGCAACTAAAAATATAATTGATTTGTAAACTCTGTTAATTTCATAATATTGTACATGTTTTTTTGTAAAATAAACTTTCTCTAGAATGTTTTCAACTGTAACATTTGTGTATTAAAAGCCTTTTTTGAAAGGAAAGACTCTGATTTTTACAACCTAAATTGAGAAGTTTTTGGTCTCGTGACTTGCATTATTTGGAATTTAAATGTTTTTATATACTATTTGTGTAAATGAACAAATTAATGTATTTGTGATATCTTTCATCTCCTTCTTGTTGAACTAGTAGTGCATTCAGTTTTTTTAAAATATGTTATTTTTTATTCTCTTTTTAACTTAGGGCGAAATATAAATAACAAATCAAATTTTAAATTTAATGCATTGACAAAATTTTTCTACATCCGTTTGTTTGTTTTTACATTATTTGTGTTTATTTGTTTCTTGCTCTGTCTTCATTATGACCACAGTAATGTTAAAAATTTAAAGCTAATAAATTTTAAAATTACCAAAGTAGAGTAAAATTAAAAATAAATGAAATGAAAAAACGGAGTCAAAATGAAAGTAAAGCCATTAAAACTGAAACTCTAAAAAAGGTTTTCGAAATCTGTTGTTAATTCAATATATAAAATTAAGTTTTTTAATAACTTAACTAGTAAATTCTTAGTTAAAATTAAGAACTTGTAATTTCATTGTTCTAGAAATTGCACTTGTTAACTAGAACTGTGACTGGTTAGCTAACAACGTTTATAGAATAAAGTGGATTGAACACATCTCCGATATAATTTTTGTACCCCGTCCATTTAATATTACCTGTTTAATAGAATATTTTAGAAAGTGGTTTAACAAACTGTTTTCGTAGAAGGCAGTATATCTCAGATAAATTTTTTTAATAAATAGCATTTAATTTTTGTTGTAAAGTAATTTTTCTTCAATGCAGAATTTAACACTAAGAAAAACAAAACTTTCTGCCAAGCTTCAACAACCCACAAAAATTTTTATGAATTAATTTAATTTTGATGACAAAATTTTATTGCTTTAAAACCATGAAACAACCTTTTTCTACTTTTAAAAAGTTTATGTTTTTTGACGTTTTTATATACAGTTTATATATTATTAATTTTTTTTTGATTTGGCCTGTTTGCTATGTGCAGTTGTATTTTGTATAGTTGGTGTCATAATATAACATATAACATTTGCATCAAATAAATAGTTTACTTTACTATTTAGTAGATTTACTTTGTAATTACTACACTGTTCAAACTTATATTTGTTGTAGCCATTCTGTGAAAATCGCGTAGCTATTTGCTGAGCCAAATGTCATAATAAATATTTGCTTGAGCTGTCTATCTCGTTCAAAAATGTTTATTATTCCCCCCCCCCGATCGCGTAAACTGGTTGCCAGTTCAACAGCCAAATGGCGCTAACTACCATATTCCTGTTTTTCGCGTCTATTATTCAACCTTGGTTTAAATACGCTCTCGTGGATTTTATTGCATTTATATTTTCGATAGGAATGGTTATAAATTATTTTTGCTGCTAAAATATTTTTTATTGTTGTAGTGACTTTCTATAATATTTCGGTGCGAAGTTTAAATATATTGTATGAATGTATAAAGAATAATTTGCTTAAACTATAAAAAGTAATAATTTAATGAGTTTAAATTAAAATAAATGTTGGTATTAGTTGGTATATTTCGCGAATTTTTTAATAAGCTGCTATGTCTCACAAATTTTTTAATATAGCTATAAAATGTGTGTTTTTCGCCTTTTTATTAAAAAAAAATGATTATACTGTTTTATGCCATATTTAGCATTACGTTTTTTAATTTATCTTTAATAATTTGTCTTTGTCGTGATTTATATAAAAATCTTGCCATTTTCACTGTTCAAAAATCCAGATTTAACCACACCGTTTAGAGGTTAAATTTGATCCCAAACGTTTCAGTTGAAAAATAGGTAAACTTATTTTTTGTTTGTCTATATTTATGGTCTACTTATTTTTTATATTCAAATATTATAACCAGATATTTAAGCTCTTTGGATAAAAAATTATTTTAACTTTGCAAAAATACATGACCAGAAATCCCTGGGTAAAATTAAAATCTTTTGAGTGCAATCAATATAACAATTGCTATATTTTTTGGCAGAAATCTTTTTTGTTAATCTTGTTTACGACTGTTTAATGATCAGAAGGACATCGTAACTTTTGTTTTTAAAAGTTATCGTAATACTAATCCGGATTTTAAAACGAACATTTTTTCCGTATTGTTGGCTTTTTTTCTATAAAGGAATTTTTAGAAATGAATGTTTGCCGAAATTTTCCCTGTTCTAGTTGTATATAATGAAGCTAAAACAGTTAGTATTGGCTTTAGGGGCTTCTCAAACAAACAGTTGCAATATTCCGAATACAAAACAGAGTAGGTCATTAGAAGGATACCCTACGTTTTTTTTTAATTATGATTTTACCTGTTCAGAGCAACATTATCTCTTTAATGACACCAATAAAAACATCCCATGTGTAAAAATTATTTTTGCGGGTTTATATTGACCCAGTTTATGTATTCTATAAATTTTTGTTAGAAGTGCCTTACCAGTATTTAATTTTTAAAAACACAATATATTTATCAGTTTATTATTTTTTCAACTTTTTTAATTCCAAAAGCGTCAAGTCATACTAATAAAAAATCTTATTAGAGCAATTTTAAAATTCTTTTCCGTAAATAATTATAGATAAATATATTTCACTTGTTGGAAACTGACTTTATTTTTAGTTTCACTTTCCAAAATAAGCAGTTAGCTGATCAAATATTAACATTAAAAACGATTGATATTTGACATTTGAGAAGCAATAATAATTAGAAAAGGTAAAAAATAGGAAAGGCCTCCTTGAAAATAACGCGAATGAAAAAAGTAGAAAAAAATATGTGACGACCCAAAACAGAAGCGAAAATAACCAGGCGCAGAAAAATTTAGATAGCCAAATTTATTGAAAAATTTGGCTGAAACAGGAATCGAACCCGTAACCTCCAAAGTCGTCTTTGGCGTGCTATCCATTACACCATAGGCCGGACAAAGGGGAAAGAAAGGGAAAAGATAATCGCCTTTTATTAACGCTTGTACTTTGAGTTTTCACGGAAGATACACATACGCGGTATGTGTCACAGTTTTTTCTTTATGTGACCACTGTTACTTAGCTTGTGTAACACCTTCCGTTGTGTTAATGTTTCAGAAATAAGACGTTTTATAAATACGAGTTCTAATATAACATTATCGGTGTAACGCAGTTAATGAGTTACTGGGGCTTGAAATAACAGGTTCAAGTTCTGTATAGCTTATTTTTCAGCCGAAAGCTATATGTTCGAATAGCCATTTGTTTCGCAATCATTTTTGTCTTCAAAAAGTCAATTTTCGGCCTCATATTTCTGAACGTCACACTTGCAATACGTTATTATGTGTAACTATAGTATAATTAGTACTTTTTAATTCTGTATTTTGATATGACGCCGAAATTTCGTGTTTGATGTTAACCACACGTTATTTTTGATTTACTGAAACAAAGGTTTTAGAAATAATTAAAATTTTTATTTTAAAAAATTACATATACGTTAGAACACAATCGCAACCGGGGAGAATATACAGACACAGCAGAATAAAAATAAACAATCATGGGTGGCGCGGGAGCGCCACGGGGCGATTTAGCCCCGTGGCGCCGCGCCAACCAATATTAGAGAACGTGGGTAAATTTTGAAATTCAGAACCCTTTTCCTCTTCTTCTTCTTCTTCTTCTTCTTCTTCTTATTATTATTATTATTCCAACGCTCCATCCTTAAAAGCGATATTCCTCATTCGTTACTGATTGATCAAAAATAAACATGGGCTCATTAGAAAGAAAAAGGAATTACGCAACTTTCTTAGGAAGCACTTTTTTCATTTAGGTCCTTGTTATCGATTTATTGATCAAAATAAAAAATTTGAAAAATAGGCAAATAAAAACTCCCAACAGCACAATAACAGCCTTTTGGCAACAATAAGGATTGTACAGAGCAGACAACCAACATCCCCTCATAGAAACCGCACAAAAAAGCAGACCGGTTTTAATTGGTGGCAGAAACGGTACCAGTAACCCAGCGCCATCTGCTTCAATCGCGCAGAAAACGGCGAAAACAACAGAGTACTTTTTTAATTCTTGCATTACTGATGACAAAATTAATTCAAAGTTTTATTTATTAAAAAATAATAATAAGCGTCGGTGGGGCGGGAGCGCCACGCGCCGGTAATCATCGGTGGTGCGGAGTGCCACACTGCAATTTAACCCACGGCACCGCACCAACTATACTTAGAGAACGTGAGTAAATTTTGTAATTCATGTTCAACATCTTCTTCTTCTTATTATTATTTTTACTTTTAAAATTATAATTGCAATCATTGGCGTATTGCAATTATAATTGCAATCATTGGCGTATTGCAATTATAATTGCAATAATTCTGTCTAAACATACGCCCAGGGAAAAATCGCCCCTTTTTCCTGCTCTATTCTTAGAGCATTTTTCAAGGCTAGTTTAAAATATAAAAAACGGGGAATTGGCGAGAATGAAAGGCGAATTGACGAGATTTGTAAATAAAAATGACGGGATCAAGTCACCGTCTAAATCTGAGGAACTCCACTTTGTATAACCGACAACGGTTTTTTGACTTTTGTACTTTTTACGCAGAGTAACCAACTTGTAAAACATACTTTTAAATTCATATAAACAAACAATCCGGTTTATAGATAGATATTTTTGATTCAAAAAATTAGCTTTTGTCTTAAACTCCTGATATAGAATTAAAAAGATCTTCTAATTTTTTTCTATCTCCCAAAAACATTCGTGCACATGTGCGCAAAGTTGGATTTTTCACTACTGCGGGAATCTAAAGTAAAGACATATTGTAGCAAAAGCGGCTACCCACTTGTCTGTTAATTTTTACAAGGGAAAATTCACACAAAACATATTCCGCTTTTATGGACGAAACTTAAATAAATTAAACATAATTAATAATACAATACGATTATAACAGTACAATAATATTTCACGGTAAACAAACTTACGGAAATTATGTTTTTTTATATTTGCCAGTATTTCTATTCGACAAAAAAACACTCGTATCTGATTATTACAAAACACGCTAGTTCCGTAATTTTTAAGTACATAAAATAATAGTAAAACAAATCACAATGTTTGTTTTTATTGTTTAAGAATGAAATGTGAAAAATTTTAAGCAGACTGCTTAAAACGAGATTTTTTCTTGTAAAAGATTAAGAATTTTTTTTAATATTTCAAAAAAATTGCTAAAATTCAGAAAAAAAGAAGAAATTGATACCTAATAGATATCAGTTTATTAAAAAACTTTTTTATTTTTTCAGTTATTTTTGTTTTGGTATCGTTTTACAACTTGTATATGTGACTTTTAAATTGTTGCAATAACTTTTACTCCTTTTATTATTTAAAAAAGTAAATTGTTAAAAATTTTTTTTATGCTTTGCTTTTGTGAAATTTTATCGTGTTTGTAAAGTTTATAATATGATTTTACAAGTTAGTTTACACGGGTCTCTTGTACGTACTATGAGATTGAATTTTATTAGCTTAAATATTTTTTAATTACTTCACTAACCAAATTTAAAAAAAGTTTATTTTTTATGTGCTTATCAATAAAAAACCATCAGTAAAAATTAACTCGCAAAATGAAAAATAAACCGCCGGATAGATCCCTCAACGACGTGGAAATTATCGATGATAAAAAGCGAGAAAGACCTGATCGGGGCAAAGACCCGGACATGGACAACTGCAAATCTGTACTGGTACTTACGGCGGCCGTGTATGTAAATTTGGTATTTTTTGCGATGATCACGTGTTTAACTTACTATTTCGTTCATTTCGTGGACAGCTTTAATTGTACGAAAGCGGAAGCTTCGGCCGTTATCAGCGTTACCAGCTGCGTGTTTTTGTTTGCAAGTAAGTGTTTGTAGCAAATACGCACCACTATTGATGTTCCCACTTCTCAGGAGCTAGGCAGCGCATGCAACCAAGAGAACTTGTTCATAAGAACTTGTTCGCAACAAGAAGACAATACTTTTACAAGTAAAAAGCTAAAAAAACTATGTCAAAAACAAATGAATAAAAATTGGGTATTGATACAAAATTGTTTTGTTGTTTTAAGGGTGCTTTGATGTTTTTTTCTAATTCTACATTTAAATTTTTAGGAAAATCGTCGAAATTCGTTAAAATTTCAAAGTTTAAGATCTTACTTATCTAAAAAATATTTTTTAAACTTTAGTCAAAAGCCACCATATTTTTTCAACTAAGTTTTTGTATTGATATTGAAGTGAAAATGGAAATTTTGTGATTATTTTTGGTTGGTAACAGATTGACTAATTAAAGCACTTTTTAGGTCCGCTATCAAACTATTGCTATCTCACTTTCGGAAGCAGAAAATCCATTATGACTGCGGGGTTGCTTATGACAGCAGCTTTGGTACTCGCCTCTTTTGCCACGACGATTTATTTTGTGATACTTTCGTTCGGATTTTTTAGTAAGTACAATATTGTAACAATAATCATATCAAAAAGTGGATAAAAAACCTGAAAAATTGCCGCGTAAAAATGATTAACTATAGCGTCACAAACGTTCGATGGAAATAGAGCGCGAAAAAAGGCTTTTACTATGGAATAATTTTGAATAACAAAAAGCTTATTGTCGTGTGGTTATATAAGGTAATTTAAAAGTGATTACAAGTCGTCATTTCTTATTGTCACTAGCGTCGTGGATTTATTTGCATCTTTTTCACAATTTAAAAACATCTGTAAGCATTTTTTATTGTTCTTGCAATCGTTTTAACAAAACCTAGGTATTTTTCATTCTTAAAAATATTTGGGTAATTGTAATATTATTTGCCTACTTTCGTTTATTGCGTCCTAAATTATGTTATCATATGTTTCTTTATAAGTTTTACATTTGGTTTAGGAATAAAAAACTCAATGCAATCGTTCGTTTGGTTATGCATGTTTCTGGTTTTGACGAAATAACGTTATTATAAAAATAGAGTGCTAGATTAACCCTATGAAATTCTTTCGTTCAAAAAAGCTGGGAATCCGCAGAGGATATTTCTTGCCATTGCTGCCCAGTGTTAAATTTCACGCGAACTGGAAGCGAAACGCGGGGTTTAACATTGAGCAGCACTGGCGCGGAATCCATTCTGCGGATTTGCAGCGGGAAAAATCCCAAAGAATTAACGGCGATTTTGTGGATTCATGCATATTTGAGGATTTATTCATATTTCTGTTTTCTTACTAAAATGGAAAATTTTTGCCCGTTAACCATCTTGACCATTATTTTATCTCCACCGTCAAAAATTATTGCAAATAACATTGTAAGTCATTAATTATAATCTCCAACAAACTTGGACTGACTACCGGTAAAACTACGCCAAAATTTAATTTTAGACAGCTGTCTGTTGTTTGTAACCGCACAGCTTGGACAGACCTGAATCGTTAAAACAATTTTTAAAGTATAGTTTTGTTTAAAATTAGTCTATTTTCTAAAAATCAGGATACAAATGTCAAAACAATCAGCACTTAGAACGCAAACAAAGTTTACGTGTAAAAATAATATTAAACTGATTATAAACTAAAGTATGAAATAGATTGTGTGGGCCACAAATTGATCTTTAAGGCTTAAGGCTTAAAGGTGCGGTGCGGAGTCAATGGGTTTAATGGGTGAAAGATTGCTCAATGGGTATAACGATTTACGTTACAAATTATGCAAAGAAAGCGGCTACTTTCTACTTTAATTTGATACTTTGATCGTTAAGATTGGTTTTTTTAAGAGCAGTGTTTGTCAAAATATTGCGTTTCTTCTACAAAAAACCCGCGATTTTTTTGTTAAAAACACCAAACGACGGCAGTGATTTTGTAAAGTTTGCCCAACCTTTTTTTCTATCACTTCGTGTTTTTAGCAAAAAAATCGAATGTTTTTTTGTACAAGAAGCGGAATATCTCGACAAATACTGCACCAATCTTAACGATCAAGGTATCAAATTAAAATAGAAAGTAGCCGCTTTTTTTGAGGGCATAATTTATAACTTAAATTGTTATACTTATTGACCAATTTTTCACGTACAGAATTGTCAAAAAACGCCATTTTTGAAGGGTCATCATAACTCCTGAACCACTGGAGATATTTTGTTGAAAAAAATTTTACGGGCTATTTATTGAGGGCAGGGGTAAGAGTTTTACAAAAAATTTTCAAAATCGAAAACAAAAAGTTTGAATCCGCACCGCAGCTTTAAGTTGCATTTTTCGCCACTATTTCGTCATAACAATCCATAATTTTGTCAGCATGTATTTTTTATAAATGACCGACGTTTGATATAATACGATCAAAAAACTTTTTTTAAATTTGTAAAAAATTATGGGTAAAAAATTTGTAAAAAAAGATCTGTAAAAGACACATGTGAAAATATTGGTAAAAAAAATCTGTACTGTCAAGTTTGGCTGTCGTTTTCAGGTTTTGCCTTCGGGATCGGTTGTATTTCCACTTTCGCCGTTCAAACGGAATATTTCCGGAAGTACGTTAGCGTGGCGGTTTCTACGGTCAGCATCGGATCTTCATTCGCCACTTTCATCTTTCCCAAACTCTGCGTCTTCCTCATCGAGAAATACACGTGGTTCGGTTTACGGGTGGATTTGCGAATTAGGGCCGACGAAAACTAGCCATTTGCGATTGTTATAGCGGCTCAGACGTGGAGTGTGTATCGCGTTTCGCTGCTTTGTTTATAAACACTAAGAAAAAAAACGCTGCACGCGAAGTTTAAAAGTGAACGCAGCTGGCGATTTTCCCTTTCTGCGTTTTCTTGGCTTTTTAGACTCAAATATTGCAAAAGGGTTAAATATAGAAAGCAAAGTGTTTAAAATAACATTAAAAAAATTTTTTTAAATAGTAGATGGGGATTTGGATTGAAGAGAACATTGTTTCTAGATAATTTAGAGCCGATGTAACTTTCATTTTAACCTGAAAGTTAAAAGCTTAAAACTAAAGAAAATTAAGGCTGGTTCTTATCTATGACAAAACGTTCTTTGGACAAAGTCCAAAGGACAATTTTAGAAAAGCCAAAACGTCCTTTGGACTTTTTCCTTTAGACGAAGTATGAATACTGGTTGAAATTTTTCCTTTGGGCAAAAAGTCCAAAGGAAAACCTTTGGACAAGGTCCAAAGGAAAAAGTAAAAAAAAACAACAAAAAGAAAGTTGTTCTTTGGACTTTGTCCTTTGGACAAAGTCCAAACGACAAAGTTCAACTTTTCCCTTTGAACTTTGTCCTTTGGGCAAAGTTCAAACGGAGAATCAGCCTTTTTAACATAAAAAATGAGAAATTTGAGCAAAAAGAACAAGGCCGATGAAATTTAAAATTTGGATTCAAGGGAGCTAACAACAATTAATTAAGAAATTTGGGATCTAAAATTATGTAAGAGCTTGAAGCCAAGGGAATGGATCCAAAAATCAAAAATTTGGAATAAAAAAACTTGGGCCCTGAAAATTGGAACTTGACGTCGAAAATTAACCAGTTGGAGCTGTAAGTTTTGTGGTCATTTGATATCCTATAAGACTAATCTAATTTTAAGGAAAGATGTTCTTTTTTGCGACAACAAAAATTTTTATAATGTCGGGGAGTAATCCAAACTTTAACTTGTCTTTTTATTTTTAAAATCTGAAGGATTTTTAATCTAAAAACGAAACACTTAAATCTTTTTTAAGAAAAACTAGGTCCCAAAATAAACCAAAGCTTCAGGTTTACATTTTCTTGTCGCTAGGTACTCAATTAGTAGTTTAAGTTTTTCGGTTTCCAATTCCTAATTTTTATGTTGAAGTTTTAGTTACGAGTTTTATTTTTGGATTCAAATTCCCTCGGCTTGATGTTCTCAATATCGGGTTTAGATTTAAAAGCCTAAAAAATAGATTGTTTCTAACATTTCAAGAAGTCATATTTTTGCAACAGCTCTAGGTTCTACTGTTTTAGGTTTTTATTTTTTTATAGATAAACTTAAATAAACGTTAAAATAACAAACGAATTTCAAGCGATTGAAGGTGCAGAATTTGGAATACATATTTATTTGTTTTTTTTTTGTGGTACGAATCCATATTTCTATTAAAAATAGTATTACAGCAAAAATCAATAAGAAGAATTACTGAAGTAAAAATACAGCTATGTAGGGTTAAACACAGCCTGTTTTTAAACCAATTTGCAAAATAAGACTTATCAAAAAAAATCATTTTGCTTGTTACTCAAAAAAGCAAGTTGTGTTTGCTCTAATCTGTATTTTTATAGAGGGTTTTAATTTTTTTTTTGTAATACAGTTTTTTAAGTTTGACTTGAGGAGGATCGATCGGGACAAAAAAACAAAAATAAATATAGCCTAAATTATTATATTATAATAATTTTAACCTAAACACCAAATATTCGCAAATACACTTGAAGGCGGGGCTCTTTGATCATTTTGGCCGGTTTCTCAGCTAACATAGTGGTGGCTGGTGCGTTGATTGGCTCTAGAAGAAGAGGAGGGATGGGTCCGGCGCGACGGTCGAGAGGATTTTGCAGTTCACAGTGTTTGAAAGCGCTAAAGGTGACTTTACTCTTTATGTTTTTATTATGCCTATAATTTCTGATTTTTTTTAGCTAAAATAAATAAAGTAAATTGTATCTGACGAACAAAACAGAAAAACAAATAGATTTTTTGGGCAAAAAAAAATAAAACAAGCCAAATATTTAAGCTAAAAACTTCAAAAAGCTTTTATAGATATTTGAAACAACAGATTCTTTTAATTAGAACTAAAGAATAAAAACTGGCATGTTATATTCTGCTACTAAAATTTGTCTGTTACTTTGCAACATTTATTTCATATATTAAAAAGTTTTTCGCCACCATTTGTGCTAAAAATCGCTGTTCATTTTGAATTAAGCACCTTAAAAGTTCTGTTAGTGAATTATTATTAAAGTCCACGACGAGTGATATTATCATGTGTTATCTTGCACAGCAATCGTGAATAGTTCTTAAAGCGACATTTTTTGTATTTATTTTTGTTTATACATATAAAATACATTTTTAAAAAAATTTAATTGATTCAAAAATGTCAATTTTGATACTGTCAAAATGGTTTGTGAGCATGTTTTTTTATTTGCCTCCATTATAGATTAGCCTAAATTTTTTCTGCCTAAATTTGCGGCCTCGGCAAAATCATTTTTTATCACTGTATTTTTGTAAGATTTTAAGTTAGCTTTTATAACAGAAAATAAGGCTCAATTTGGCATTTTCATTTGTTACACTGCCCTTTGTGGTATTATATAATTCTAAAAACTTCACTATAAAATCAATGACTTAACCATTATAGAATCCCAGCGGTGTGATTTATTTGATTTCCACGTTTTTTGCTTGCGGGGCTATTTTCACCTTTTTCGCACTCATTTCCGCCTATTTGATGACGAAAGGATTTACAGACTCGGTGGTGGCCACGGCACTGGTGATCGCCGGCATCGTCGGATTGGCGGGTCGCCTGATTTGCACCGCGTTCGGTAAGGTTTCACCTATTCTTCCAGAACACACCTTTAAATTTGAAAGGTATCATTATAAGTTCGATGAAATTTATGTCATGCTTTTAAGAAATATTACTAAATTTGAAAGGTGTCATTATAAAGCTAATGAACATATCAAACCTTGGATATTAAACCTTAGTTTTCTTAAGCATTTATAGACCACGTTCGGTAAGGTTTTCGATAATTTTTTAACTCTAAACCATTAAATTCGAAATATAGTAAAGTTGGTAAAGCACAAGTAGATTGTACACGCTCAAAATAAAAAAAAACCTAAAGACAAACCAAACGTAGCTGCAACAGTGTGTTCACGTGTTCATTAAACAACTATTTTTTTTATGTCACAAAATAAGAATTATTCCTCAACTACCATCTCAAGTTGATTTCTACTTTAAATGTTTCATTTTCTGAATTCTGATTGGCTGATACGAGTGACGTCAGATTCTCGTGATTTGAGTGGTTACTTAATGGGGGGCATTTTTCATTCAAACGAACAACTGTTGCAGCCACGTTGGGTTTACCTTTAAATATACTGTAATTGAATAGAATAAAGTTTACTTGCCAATAATAATTACGTTGTCAGAAATAAGAAAGAAGACAGAAAATAGCACACAAAATAACAAAAGGCAAGCGAGCAGGTAAAGGTAATTAACACTTAATTACCTCCCAAAATATTCCAACATTACAATATTGTCTGAAAGCAAAACACTGTAGTGGAGTAGCAGTAGAACAGTAAATATAAATGTTTACAATATAGGAAGTAAAGTACAACCTATTATAAAATAAGTTAGTAAAACCAAAAACATTTTATTTTTTTATTTAATCATAAAAATTGTCTGGATTTTGATATCTATTTTAGAATATTAGCATTTTTTTCTTTTAAAAAACAAAAAGCTTGTGATTATTTGTATGTTTTTGTTTGCTTTTAATTAAATTTCTAAAAAAATTGAATATTTTCACATGTCAAAATTTTTGAGGAAAATAATTAATTTAGTATAAAATTTTACTACAAAAACAAACATATTTTTACCACAGCAAAGGTCAATATACAAAAAAAGTAATACAGTATATTCACAACAAATTAAAATATTGTAGTTTCCTACCATATATCTAAATGATTAATAAACTTCGCAAAATTTTTTAAGGTTATTTTTGCTGAGCACTTTTTTAAAGTTAATTAAAGTTTAAGATTTTACTGTTTCGATTGAAAGAGAATTCCATATATTTATTATTATTTAGCTAAAAAAGTGTTTGTGGCAATTAATTTTACTCAAATCTTTAGATTTTAATTTAAAACAATGTCCTCTTAAAGAATAATCGTTTACACCTTGTGAAAAAAAAATTCATTAACATCCCGATGTACCAAACCATTTACAATGTTAAAAACCATACATAAATCTAATTTAATTTTTCTTAATTCTAAAGATTCTAAAAAAATATTAAAGACGACTATTGTAATCTTTAAACGGGATATTACATTCCTAACAAACAACACGGGTAAACATTTTTTCTAAACAAATTTTATCTTTTATTAAATAAGGATTCCACACAGGCACATTTGATTCCAGGATAGGGTGTAAAAAAGTTTTAAAAGCGCGTGCAAGTAAGAAAGGATTGTCTTAAAACATTTTAGGATTAAACAGGCACGTAAATATGCTTTGGCTGCGATTTTTGAACAGTGTGAGGAAAATTTTAAGGACTCATTAAAATTTATTCCTAAATCGGAAATTTCATTTACAGACTGAATTTTTGTACCATTTAATTCATACTCATTTATATTTGTTGTAGTTTTTCCAAATGTGAAGAACCTGCATTTTTTATAGGCTATGTTTAATTGCCAGTCAGCAGCTCTTTTAAAAAATTGTTTAATGTGACTTTTAAATCTTGATTTTCATTATTTTTATAGGCTTTAAAAAAATTGCCATCGTCGGCAAAAAGCTTAATACCACAAGACCCTTCTAAGCAATTCACTATATCATTTACATAGACAAAACATAATATTGGCCCCAAAACCGACCCCTGGGGCACCCCTGAAATACAGGGAATAGGATGCGAATATTCATTCCCATTTTTAACAACTTAACACCGACCAGATTCCAATTTAAAAGCTCAAAATTAATTCCATACGCCTGAAGCTTTTGAAGCAGTTTGCTGTTACAAACTGTGTCAAACGCTTTGGAAAAATCAAGGTATAGTACGACATACGTTTTACTTCTGTAACACGTTTTTGGTTGAATATCATTTTATTCTATTTCTTTCTATTTGTCTGGGTTTTATACTTGTCAGTTTTGATCAAAACATAAAATATTCTCGTGATTTACACTTTACCGCGTTATTTATTGACCGATTCCTCTGGCAAAAGTGCGGTCTCTATGTATTATCATAACGGTTTTTTTACTGTTTAGTTCATTTTTCCTGGGCCAAGAACACATTGCTGTTTCTTGCCGGCCAGGTCTGCACCAGCACATTCCTGCTGTGCGTCCGCTTTGCCGACTCCTTTCCGGTTTTGACGGCGATGTCGGGGGTAGGAATGTTCGGATTCGCCTTTCAAAGGTAGCGTTGTGATAGCTAAAAATAATGTCTGCAGGTTTTCCTGAGCTCCGTTGTACCCTCCCTCAGAGTTCCCCACCGGAGATTTTTTAAATTATTTTTAATTTTTAAGTTTTACAATTATTCTTTATTTTAATTTTTTAACAATTATTTTTTTATTTTAATTTATAAATTTTTCTGTTGTAATATGCATAGTTAAAAGTAATTTTATAAGTTGGTAATGTTTTTCGCAGCTTTGGTTTATCGTCTAATTTTTAGGCTAATTAAGTTAATGTCAAATTATTACAAATTATTGATTGATGTGTGTAAGCTGGTAAGGTTTCAAGGTGGTTTAAAACACAATACTTCCGAATCCCTAAAGTTTTCATTCCGTTTTTGTTTAAATAAAAATCGTGTCATAATAGTTTAAAATATTTCGTGGTTTGGTTTGGATAAGTTTGCCAATAATTATAATTTGGTTAAAAAAAAGCGAACAGTTTAATAACTTAAGTAGACCCAAAACCGATATAAACTCAAGAAACAACTATTTTTAAAATTAAAAAAAAGCAATTGTTAGTTAAAATCAGTTTCTCACTAGTTAAAAATAGGGTTAAAAAGGCAATAACTTCTTATTAATTCAAGCAACTAATAAAAAAATAGACATGTATTAATAAAGAGGTATTCAGAATAAACAATAATTAAAATACAGTTGGCAACTAATTTTTTGTAACATGCTATCATAACACTATCCGAAGAACTTGTACGGACCCCTTAGCTCTACAGATTTATGGTACAGCCGAATTTTCTAATTTCAAGGGACTTCAAGGGGTTGTGATCGCAACCGGTTCCCTACTCTTGCCAATAGCTGCAGGTGTGTGACATTAATCCTCAATAATATAACACAATGAGTCAGAATACTCATAAAATCCTTACAACTCTGACTCTTTTTATCTTTTAACCCACAAACAGTATAAACAATATGAATCTGAGCCACCTTGATTATATACCTATTGTAATTCATTTTGTCGTAGTAAGGACGTCATCTCATATTGGAACATATTTTTGACTTAGGGTAACCTACTTAATTTCGGCCAGGCCTTAATTTCGGCCACCAATTTAGGGTATTAGAAAATTGGCTTATTTTCAAAATACAAAAAAACTAGCACAAAAGTAACTGTATGAATCTTGAATAAAGTGTTTTTGCAAAAGTTTTTTTATTTGTGTTATTCTGCGTTATCAAAATTTTAATACAAAAAATGATTTTTTTGTGATATTCTTAATTTTTGCTTTGTATTTAAACTGCATCAAATTTAGAACGAAGCATTATATAACCTTAAATTATCTGCTATTTAAGGCTCGAAATTGTTAAATTTTATGTTTTGATATTTTCTTCAAAATCACTTTGCAATGCGTTTAACTAACTGCGCATTTTAAGATTGCGTTAATTTCGGCCACCTATAAATTTAGGTAAAAGAACCTGCCATTTTTTGCTGTTTTCAAATATCATTTTATATCATATCATCGTACCGTAGTACCGTATTTATAAAAAATTTGTTTTGCTCGTTTGACTTTTTTTGACGTTTTTTTAAGCCAAAAAAAAATTCAGCAAAAAATATAGACTATTAAAACTTGTTTTTTAAGGTTTTGATATTAAGTCTTGCTAATAACTACATAATAAAGTTTGCAAACGGGAAAAAATTAAGTTATATGTACCAAGAACAATACCTAAGGATAAATTTGCAACCTTTAAAAATTTTTATTGTTCGTTTCGGAAATAGTTATAGCTATAGTCTATACAAAAATGCGGACTGGCGACAAAACTCGAACTTTGAAATGTTATATATCCATAACGGAGTTTAGAATA
>JASAMX010035300.1:0-36961 GCA_030248175.1 Microlaimidae sp. YZB2_3 | reverse complement strand
GCATGCTTGGATCAAGTCCCGGCTGAGACACGCTACATTGCGAGAATATAAGCACCTTGCACCTAATGGTTTATACATAAAGTATGCAATATACATAAGTGTCACCATAATGGATAATTACCGTATCTTCTACTTATCTTTCGTAGTATGCAAATCAACCGCTTGGATTTTGCAATCTTTATCTTTCATAGTGCGCGCTTTGGATCCGTTGATCTGCATACTATGAAAATAAGAGGAATAATACGGCAATTGATCCATTATGGTGACGCTTATGTATATTGCATACTTCATGTATAAACAGAGTTTCAGTGCAAGAGTGCCTATTGATTTTTGTTAATATGCAGTATTTACTTGTTCAGCTAGTTCTTTTGTGTTTTAAAACTAAGCCAATTTTCTAACACCATAAATTGGTGGCCGAAATTAAGTCAGTTACCCTATATGTTTTTCATTGTAAAAATACGTCTTTTCCAAACAAAATCTTCCAAATAAATATAAAAGTAATCATCAGTCGTCAGTTTCGTAAATCCAGCCGCATTAGCTGCCGGCTAATTTTAGTCGTCTTTAATTCGGGCAGTTTCTGGCGGAATTTCGCCCAGTCGATTCCGCCATACAAAATGTACATATATATACACGCTCGGCGTGGAGCTCCTGTGCATAAGCTTCGGTTGCGCAGTTAGTCGTCGGTAATTGGTCGTGCCCGTGCGGCTGCGTGTTGTCCCACGGTCCCGTGGTTGATGTGAATGCAGGGACTGGGGTGGACCCGACAGCGGACCGGGTGATGGCCGAAGTGGTTGATCTTGACCGACTTTCCGTACACGTTCAGCGGACGCCGAGGGTATACGCTAAACGGGCGGCCGTACGGGTGAGTTCTCTAAAAAAAATTATCGACATTTAGAGTTTACAAATTTAGGGTACTGACCTAAATTCGGCCAGCCTTAATTTTGGCCAGCGGCTGTTATTTTATAAAATAAACTGCGTTTTATTTTATAAATAAATAAAAATGGATGACACGATCTATCTAGCCGTACGTGTGAGTTCTCTAAAAAAATTCGATATTTAAAGTTAAAAAATTTGATATAACTGACCTAAATTCGGCCAGCCTTAATTTAGGCGAGCTACCATTTTATAAAATAAACTGCGTGTTATTTTATAAATAAATAAAAATTGATGACACGATCTATCTAGCCATACGCAGTTCATTACACAACTTTGCGAACGGCCAAAATAACATATGGTGGCCGAAATTAAGAGCTGGCCGAATTTAAATTACTTACCGTATTTACTTCGCATTAAACAGGATACGCAAGGCCGATTTTATTCAACAGCACTAGCTGAACAAGTAAATACTGCATATTAACAAAAATCAATAGGCACTCTTGCACTGAAACTCTGTTTATACATGAAGTATGCAATATACATAAGCGTCACCATAATGGATAATTACCGTATCTCCTACTTATCTTTCATAGTATGCAGATCAACGGATCCAAAGCGCGCACTATGAAAGATAAAGATCCAAATCCAAGCGGTTGATTTGCATACTACGAAAGATAAGTAGAAGATACGGTAATTATCCATTATGGTGACACTTATGTATATTGCATACTTTATGTATAAACCGAGTTCCAGTGCAAGGTGCTTATATTCTCGCAATGTAGCGTGTCTCAGCCGGGACTTGATCCAAGCATGCAAGTCGTTCTACCCCTGCGCCACTACCTCGAGGTTTTGACCTTATGCTGCAAGATGCACTGGCATTTTTAAGAAAACACCATTAAATTAAAATAAAAAAAATTATCAAGATAGGTCTAGTAGCTTGATTTTAAGAAATCGTTAACCCTTTAAATTTCAATAATTGGTGAAAAATTGTATTGAATTTTTATCAAAAAATTCTCATAGCAAAATTTTAAACGTCAGGGTTATATTCAGAAAATTTTCAAAAGAAAATTTGAAAAATACCGCCATATGATATGCAACAATTTTAAGCATTTAAATGAACAATATAAATGAAAATTTGTTGAATGCAATATCTTAAAATTTTTTATTTTTAATTATTTTATTATTATGTGGGTTCTATGCAGTTTATCAACTTTGCTTATTTAAAAAAACACACTTCGCATTATTTTGAAACTTAAAATGTTGATCAACATTGTGAGGTTTAACACGAAAATTGCAGGTTTTTTTTCGCTTGGAAAATACATTGTCGGGGGAATTTCGGAAATAATATTTATAAAACATTATAATACTATATAACTTTAAGTCTTATCAAAACACCTACCGGGCCTTTTCGGATTATTGAGATGTGTTTCATTGGGAAACAAAAAATTACAGAAGTCGCCATGATAAAAATAATTATTGTGGAATATCTGAGAAAAGAATGCATAATAAAGTTTACACCCGATACTCTACTACCGGTCATTACCAATGACATAGTAATAGTAATTATGATTATCTTGTACAAAATGCAGTAGTGAGGTATTAGAAACAGTAGTAATAATCCATAATTACTTATTTATTACCCTAGAATAAGTCACACACTGCATAAAATTAATGTGGTTGTGACATCACTTATACAGACGAAACATAGTTTACAAAAGAATTAACAGAAATACGATCGATATTTACAGTGCCCAATTGCATTCCAGCCCATTGCACCCAATAGAAAAATGTTACAGAACGAGTCAGATTAAGATGAATTTTATACTTTTAGAACGAAAAATAAACAATATTTTTTTCCTCACTAAAATAAAAATTAGATAATTATGAATAAATTAAATAAACATTTATATTGGTTTAAAGTGATCAGCCTTTGAAGTGATTGGTTTGAAATCGGTCTTGAAATTTTACTCGCGATATTATTCGTTTGAAATATGAATTCATAAAAACTTTTTAAAGCTTTTGCAAAGAGTTGTTTTAGATCAACAGAATAAAAATAAAGCACTTGTTTTATTTTATAAATAATTTTTAAATATAAATAGCTATAAAGACACTTGTAAACCTTTTTTTAATTTTGTGGTTTTATAAAAGAAAATAAAATATATTTTATTACAAAATTTCTAGTCCTACAACAAATCAATTTTAATAATATTTTTAATGTTTGGAATCGGTAAAACAGTTTCATGGGCTGCGCGGGGTTAAATAGAGAACGCCGGTAATTTCTAGGATTTAGTGTCTACTTTTTTTTCTTCTTATTATTATTATTCTAATCCTCATATATTAAAATCAATAATCCTCCATCAATATCAAGTCAGTCGCCACGCCGTACACTCTTTTTAACCTATCCACTCAATACAAACAAAAAAGTTAGTTCATGCGTGGCGCGGGAGTGTCTCGGAGCGGGGTGGTTTATCTTCGCGGTACGCTGACCAGACAACGTATGATCCGATTTTTATTATTTTTAACATTCTACTAACGCTCTTATATTTTTTTGCTTTACGAATAATTAGAAACAAACTTGTGCTCACTGGAAAGAGCAAAAAAATGCGCCACTTTTGCAGGTGCTACTTTTTTTTATTTAAGATATGTTATCAATAATTACTGATAAAAAATTTAAGAAATAACCAAAAATAGCCCACTTAGCGCTCAATGAAAGACTTCCGACGACTATGAAGGAGTCTACCAAATCTTAGAAACCGGGCAACCAAAAATATATAATATTATTACTATAATATATATTATTAGATAGTAATATAATATTGTTGGTGCAATAACAGCAAATGGCGCGCTGTGGCAGTTGTCAGCGGTAGGTTTTTTCCGTTACCGCTGCAGTACCGTCTAGCGTCAAGAATCAAAAACAATAAAGTGTATTTTTCTTCTGCTTTTTGACAATTGCTTAAAAATAGTATACCTATGGTTTGATAAGATTTAAAGTTATATAGTATTATAATGTTTTATAAATATTATTTCTGAAATTCCCCCTACAATATATTTTCCAAGCGAAAAAAAACCTGCAATTTTCGTGTTAAACCTCACAATGTTGATCAACATTTTAAGTTTCAAAATAATGCGAATTGTGTTTTTTTAAATAAACAAAGTTGATAAATTGCATAGAACCACATACGGGTGTCATTAGTACGAAACTAAGCTAAAGTGCTTTAGTACTAAAAGGTTTTTTCGGCTTAAGTACTAAAGCTAAGGCGCGGCTAAACTGAAATTAGCTGACAAAGCTCAAACAGGGGCCCAAAAACGTTAGTTTTTGCCAAGGAAACGGTAAAAATTACTCAAAAATGATTGGCCAAAAAATATACCAAAAAGCCAAAGTGTTCACCAATTGAAAAATATGATTATTTAATGATATTCTTATTCAATGAAATGGAGAAGGTATTTATGGGGGGGTTGGTTTTTTTAACCTCTAAAAAATTTCTTAACCTCCCTCCTAGACAAAAATTGAGTTCCTTCAGAAAAAGTTTCTCTTTTTTTAATCTAACTCCCCTTCAGAATTTTTTTATTCCCACACCTCTAAATTATTTTGTTTTGATAATCTAATAGGAGGGGCTCAGGGGTGTGTCTTGTTCGATTTTCAAAACAAAATAATTTAGAGGTGTGGAAAAAATAAAATTCTGAAGGGAGTCAGATTAAAAAAAGAAGACTTTTTTGAGGAGAACTCAATTTTTGTCTAGGAGGGAGGTTCTAAATTTTTGAGGTTAAAGGGACTTCTTCTGTATTCATACCTCTCCATTTCACGGGGAATAAAAATATCATTAAATAATCATATTTTTGATTGGTGAACACTTTTTTTTTGGTTTTTTGGTCATTTTTTTGGCCAATCATTTTTGGGTGATTTTGTTTTCTGGCAAAAACTAACGTTTTGCCGGGCCCATACCTTTTGCCAAGCTTTTGTCAGCTAATTTCAGTTTAGCCGTGCCTTAGCTTTAGTACTTAGCCCCAAAAAACCTTTCAGACCAAAGCACTTTAGCTTTAGTTTTAGTACTAATGACACCCGTATGTGGTTCTATGCAATTTATCAACTTTGTTTATTTAAAAAAACACAATTCGCATTATTTTGAAACTTAAAATGTTGATCAACATTGTGAGGTTTAACACGAAAATTGCAGGTTTTTTTCGCTTGGAAAATATATTGTCGGGGAATTTCAGAAAATAATATTTATAAAACATTATAATACTATATAACTTTAAATCTTATCAAAACACCTACCGGTTTACTATTTTTAAGCAATTGTCAAAAAGCAGAAGAAAAATACACTTTATTGTTTTTGATTCTTGACGCTAGACGGTACTGCAGCCGTAACGGAAAAAAACCTACCGCTGACAACTGCCACAGCGCGCCGTTTGCTGTTATTGCACCAACAATATTATAATACTATCTAATAATATATATTATAGTAATGATATTATATATTTTTGGTTGCCCGGTTTCTAAGATTTGGTAGACTCCTTCATTGTCGTCGGAAGGCTTTCATTGAGCGCTAAGAAGGCTATTTTTGGTTATTTCTTAAATTTTTTTATCAGTAATTACTGATAACATATCTTAAATAAAAAAAAGTAGCTCCTGCAAAAGTGGCGCATTTTTTTGCTCTTTCCAGTGAGCACAAGTTTGTTTCTAATTATTCGTAAAGCAAAAAAATATAAGAGCGTTAGTAGAATGTTAAAAATAATAAAAATCGGATCATACGTTGTCTGGTCAGCGTACCGCGAAGATAAACCACCCCGCTCCGAGACACTCCCGCGCCACGCATGAACTAACTTTTTTGTTTGTATTGAGTGGATAGGTTAAAAAGAGTGTATGGCGTGGCGACTGACTTGATATTGATGGAGGATTATTGATTTTAATATATGAGGATTAGAATAATAATAAGAAGAAGAAAAAAAAGTAGACACTAAATCCTAGAAATTACCGGCGTTCTCTATTTACCCCCGCGCAGCCCATGAAACTGTTTTACCGATTCCAAACATTAAAAATATTATTAAAATTGATTTGTTGTAGGACTAGAAATTTTGTAATAAAATATATTTTATTTTCTTTTATAAAACCACAAAATTAAAAAAAGGTTTACAAGTGTCTTTATAGCTATTTATATTTAAAAATTATTTATAAAATAAAACAAGTGCTTTATTTTTTATTCTGTTGATCTAAAACAACTCTTTGCAAAAGCTTTAAAAAGTTTTTATGAATTCATATTTCAAACGAATAATATCGCGAGTAAAATTTCAAGACCGATTTCAAACCAATCACTTCAAAGGCTGATCACTTTAAACCAATATAAATGTTTATTTAATTTATTCATAATTATCTAATTTTTATTTTAGTGAGGAAAAAAATATTGTTTATTTTTCGTTGTAAAAGTATAAAATTCATCTTAATCTGACTCGTTCTGTAACATTTTTCTATTGGGTGCAATGGGCTGGAATGCAATTGGGCACTGTAAATATCGATCGTATTTCTGTTAATTCTTTTGTAAACTATGTTTCGCCTGTATAAGTGATGTCACAACCACATTAATTTTATGCAGTGTGTGACTTATTCTAGGGTAATAAATAAGTAATTATGGATTATTACTACTGTTTCTAATACCTCACTACTGCATTTTGTACAAGATAATCATAATTACTATTACTATGTCATTGGTAATGACCGGTAGTAGAGTATCGGGTGTAAACTTTATTATGCATTCTTTTCTCAGATATTCCACAATAATTATTTTTATCATGGCGACTTCTGTAATTTTTTGTTTCCCAATGAAACACATCTCAATAATCCGAAAAGGCCCGGTAGGTGTTTTGATAAGATTTAAAGTTATATAGTATTATAATGTTTTATAAATATTATTTCTGAAATTCCCCCGACAATATATTTTCCAAGCGAAAAAAAACCTGCAATTTTCGTGTTAAACCTCACAATGTTGATCAACATTTTAAGTTTCAAAATAATGCGAATTGTGTTTTTTTAAATAAACAAAGTTGATAAATTGCATAGAACCACATACGGGTGTCATTAGTACTAAAACTAAAGCTAAAGTGCTTTAGTACTAAAAGGTTTTTTGGGCTTAGTACTAAAGCTAAGGCGCGGCTAAACTGAAATTAGCTGACAAAAGCTTGGCAAAAGGTATGGGCCCGGCAAAACGTTAGTTTTTGCCAGGAAAATGAAAAATCACCCAAAAATGATTGGCCAAAAAAATGACCAAAAAACCAAAAAAAAAGTGTTCACCAATCAAAAATATGATTATTTAATGATATTTTTATCCATGAAATGGAGAGGTATGATGGGGTCCTTTAACCTCAAAATTTTGAACCTCCCTCCTAGACAAAAATTGAGTTCTCCTCAGAAAAGTTCTCTTTTTTTAATCTGACTCCCCTCCAGAATTTTATTCTCACACCTCTAAATTATTTTGTTTTGAAAATCGACAAGACACACCCTGACCCTCCTTTAGATTTCAAAATTTTTCATACATCTTTCCTAGAATTTAAGATGCAATTTACCGCCGGTAACCAACCACCTCAACCCCTTCCCTCACTTTTAGCTGCCTAAAAAACTATGCTTATATAAACTTGAATATACTATATTTTTACTTTAAAAGAAACATGTGAATATTTTAAACAATAATGCTAATTAAAGTGATTAAAACGAATTTTGGTTTTAAGGTGCTATGAATATGGGGTTTTATTTTTTTGTGCTTCTGATTTTTGTTTAAGCATTAGAAAATACTGATTTTTTGTGTTTTTTTTTGAAGTATTTTTCAAGTTTCTAAGTGCTTAATATAAAAGTAATCTTATTTTTACAATTCCATATAGGTATTTTGTAAAAATTTATTATGCAGTAAGCGTTCTTTTTAATTAAAAATGTTGGTTAAATGTTTTGTTGCTTTAGATATTCATTTCAGAAAAACTATTCTTGATAATTAGCCATTTTGATACATCTGTTAACATTTAAAGTTAAAACTGAAATACAGTTACAAGAGCAACTTTAAAATTGTAAAATTAACCCTAAAAATAATATTTTTAAAATATAAAGCTAAGACCTAATGCAATAAACGTTAAAAAGATCTTTAATTTTGAGTTTTTACCCTAAACTTAACAATGCAATGCCAAGATTTACCTTAAAAAAAGGGATAATTTTTAAAATTTAGGAAAATTTCCATATTTGTCAGTTTGGCAAAAGCTAAGGCTAAAGTGCTTTAGTACTAAGCCTTTTTTGGGCTTAGTACTAAAAATAAGGCTAAACGATTTTTGAACCTTTAGTACTAAAGCTAAGGCGCGGCTAAAATGAAATTTCCCGGCAATAGCCTGGGCATCATAATAATAATTAAAAATAAAACATTTTAGATATTGCATTCAACAAATTTTCATTTATATTGTACATTTAAATGCTTAAAATTGTTGCCGTGTCATATAGCAATTTTCAAATTTTCTTTTGAAAATTTTCTGAATATAACCCTGACGTTTAAAATTTTGCTATGAGAATTTTTTGATAAAAATTCAATACAATTTTTCACCAATTATTGAAATTTAAAGGGTTAACAATTTCTTAAAATCAAGCTACTAGACTTATCTTGATAATTTTTTATTTTAATTTAATGGTGTTTTCTTAAAAATGCCAGTGCATCTAGCAGCATAAGGTCAAAACCTCGAGGTAGTGGCGCAGGGGTAGAACGACTTGCATGCTGAAGGTATCTGGATCAAGTCCCGGCTGAGACACGCTACATTGCGATCATATAGGCACCTTGCACTGGAACTCGGTTTATACATAAAGTATGCAATATACATAAGTGTCACCATAATGGATAATTACCGTATCTCCTATTTATTTTTCGTAGTATGCAAATCAACCGATCAAAATTTCGCGCGCTTTCGATCGCCTCATCTGCATACTACGAAAGATAAGTAGGAGATACGGTAATTATCCATTATGTTGACGCTTATGTATATTGCATACTTCATGTATAAAGTACAAGGTTCTTTATGTTCCTTGTACTTCAGAGTTTCAGTGCAAGGTGCCTATTGATTTTTGTTAATATGCAGTATTTAGTTGTTCGGTTAGTGCTTTATTGTTGAATAAAATCGGCCTTTGGTATCCTGTTTAATGCGAAGTAAATACGGTAACTAATTTAAATTCGGCCAGCCCTTAATATCGGCCACCATATGTTATTTCGGCCGTTCGCAAAGTTGTGTAATGAACTGCGTATGGCTAGATAGATCGTGTCATCAATTTTTATTTATTTATAAAATAACACGCAGTTTATTTTATAAAATAACAGCCGCTGGCCGAAATTAAGGCTGGCCGAATTTAGGTCAGTTACCCCAAATTTTTTAACTTTAAATATCGAATTTTTTTAGAGAACTCACCCGTATGGCTAGATAGATCGTGTCATCCATTTTTATTTATTTATAAAATAAAACGCAGTTTATTTTATAAAATAACAGCCGCTGGCCGAATTTAGGTCAGTTACCCCAAATTTTTTAACTTTAAATATCGAATTTTTTTAGAGAACTCACCCGTACGGCTAGATAGATCGTGTCATCAATTTTTATTTATTTATAAAATAACACGCAGTTTATTTTATAAAATAACAGCCGCTGGCCTAAATTAAGGCTGGCCGAATTTAGGTCAGTTATATCAAATTTTTTAACTTTAAATATCGAATTTTTTTAGAGAACTCACACGTACGGCTAGATAGATCGTGTCATCCATTTTTATTTATTTATAAAATAAAACGCAGTTTATTTTATAAAATAACAGCCGCTGGCCGAAATTAAGGCTGGCCGAATTTAGGTCAGTTACCCTAAATTTGTAAACTCTAAATGTCGATAATTTTTTTTAGAGAACTCACCCGTACGGCCGCCCGTTTAGCGTATATTCTCGGCGTCCGCTGAACGTGTACGGAAAGTCGGTCAAGATCAACCACTTCGGCCATCACCCGGTCCGCTGTCGGATTCACCCCAGTCCCTGCATTCACATCAACCACGGGACCGTGGGACAACACGCAGCCGCACGGGCACGACCAATTACCGACGACTAACTGCGCAACCGAAGCTTATGCACAGGAGCTCCACGCCGAGCGTGTATATATATGTACATTTTGTATGGCGGAATCGACTGGGCGAAATTCCGCCAGAAACTGCCCGAATTAAAGACAACTAAAATTAGCCGGCAGCTAATGCGGCTGGATTTACGAAACTGACGACTGATGATTACTTTTATATTTATTTGGAAGATTTTGTTTGGAAAAGACGTATTTTTACAATGAAAAACATATAGGGTAACTGACTTAATTTCGGCCACGCCTTAATTTCGGCCACGCCAATTTATGGTGTTAGAAAATTGGCTTAGTTTTAAAACACAAAAGAACTAGCACAACAGTAACTGGATTAATGTTGAATAAAGTGTTTTTGCAAAAATTTTTTTATTTTTATTATTCTACGTTATCAACATTTTCATACAAAAAGTGAATTTTTTATGATTTTCTTAATTTTTGCTTTGTGTTTAAACTGCATCAAATTTAGAACGAAGCAATATATAAACTTAAAATATTTTCTATTTAAGGCTCAAAGTTGTTAATTTTCATGTTTTGATATTTTCTTCAAAATTATTTTGCAATGCGTTTAACTAACTGCGCATTTTAAAATTCCGTTAATTTCGGCCACCTTAAAAATTAGGTGAAAGAACCTGCCGTTTTTTGCTGTTTTTAAATATCATTGTACTACCGTATTTATAAAGAATTTTTTTTGCTCCTTTGACTTTGTTTTGACGTTTTTTAAGCCAAAAATAAAAATTGAACAAAAAATACAAGTTATTAAAACTTGTTTTTTAAGGTTTTGACATAATTATTTAAAGTCTTGCTAATAACTATTAAAGTTCGCAAACGGGAAAAATTAAGTTACATGTACCAAGAACAATACCTAAGGGTAAATTTGCAACCTTTAGAATTTTTTATTGTTCGTTTAAGCAATAGTTATGGCCAGTTTTTTGTAGGTGGCCGAAATAAATGGCACGCGCCTTAAATTTGGCCACTTTAAAAAAAAGGTTTAAACCTTCACTGATTTTTAAGTGTAACAAAAATATTCAAATTTTGCACTGGAATAACAAATATAGCTATTGTTTGATTTTTGGGCCAAATTTTGGCTTGATTGAAAAAGCCAGAAAAAACTTGTTAAAAAAAATAAAAAAAGGTGGCAG
This sequence comes from Microlaimidae sp. YZB2_3, assembly GCA_030248175.1. Classification (NCBI taxonomy): domain Eukaryota; kingdom Metazoa; phylum Nematoda; class Chromadorea; order Desmodorida; family Microlaimidae; species Microlaimidae sp. YZB2_3. Next base: position 25,833 of record JASAMX010035300.1, on the reverse strand, counting down.
AAATTAAGTCAGTTACCCTAATAAACTAAAAATATCTACATGAGTATTATTTCTCAGAATACCTTGTAAAAAACTGAAATCTTCAGGTAAAATGTTCACAAAAGATCTTACATAATATCTAACGGTATGTATTGCATTAAAAATTTTAATTTGTACTATGCAATTATTTTTTAAAAATTTTTTGAAACATCTAATACTCAACAAGAAAATCGTCGTTAAAACATTTATTGAAAACATAGGGTAGTGCATTTAATTTCGGTACTTTTTTGTTTTTCCGATGTAACTTTTCACTGTATGGCCCGATTTTCATGTTTGATAGCTCATTTTGAAGCTTTCACGATACTGCGTTGCGTCACAAAGTTTTCATTGTACGAAAGTAGTTTTTTACTTAATTAAATAAGTTTTTAAAAAAATGGAAAATTGCCAAAATTAAATGTGTGCATTTAATTTCGGCACTTTACAAACAATCGATTGTTTCTCAGTCAAAAAATCATCATTTTCAAAAATTTTAAAGCCTACCATTATCTCCAGACAGTTTTCTTTAATTTAAGCTTCTACTTGTTGTTCAACGTGTAACTGGCAAAAAGTTACAGCTAAAATGCTAAATGGTATCAAAATAAAGAAAATTTGGGAAAAAAGTGCATTTAATTTCGGCACTTTTTAAAAGGACCCCTTAATCGAGTTTAAAGGCTGGTTCACACTACATCACTTAAGACGTATGACGTAACACTTAAGACGTAACGTAAGAAGTTGATCAGTTCACACTACCTTACTTAAGACGTAAGACGTCTCACTTAATACGTAAGGGAGATAGAACTGTGCTCTATCCTTACGTCAATTTGACGTAAGCAAACAAAAAAAAAACTGCGTAAATTTACAACTGCAGCTGCTGAATTGAACTTTCTCGGTTAATTTTATTAAAAATTTTTAACGTGAGTCGTTGTCAAATATTTAGCAGTTAACTCACTCGTAACAAGATGTCAGAATATCCAATTGATGAAGAAAAATTTATAAATCTAGTTAGAAACTGTCCCAATTTATACGATAAATCAAATTCGGACTTTCTTAACAATGATATTCGGCGAAATACTTGGCTGCGAATCGGAGGAGAACTTAATGTGGAATGGGAAGAGTGTCAACTTCGATGGAAAGCTTTACGGGAGCATTTTAGCCGTGAACGGCGGGATGAAAAAAAAGCTTCTGAATCTGCTGCTGTCAAAAAGAAAAAGTGGGATCTTTATGATCAAATGTTATGGTTGACTGACTTTATCAAATCCAGAAAGTAAGAAACCATTTAATGTAAAATATTTGTATCATAAATTAAAATCGGTTGAAGACAATCCCACAATACTTCTAAACATTCTTTTATAATAACCGAGACCGTTGACCGTCCAAGTCTATAACTAAAAGCGATAGTTTGTTGAGAGTCTCCTGTAACCAAATAACGAAGTGTCACCGCTAATATTTGATCAGGTGAAATAGGCTCTCTTAATTTCGTGGCGGATTTTGATATTATAGGTCCAACCATTGTTAACAATAAACTAAACTTTTCTGGTGACATATGGAAGTAGTCATAAAAAAATTCGGGATCCGTTAGCCTCAGTTCTGTAACCAAATTGAAAAATTCTTCCTGTTCTTTCCGTTTTTGAAGTACTGGGCGGACCCACCAACGTCTTTTATTTTTTTTTAGTTTTTTACGACGATAAAAGAGCCACAGTAAACTTAATTGGTCCATTTCGAACATTTCTAGAAGCAAGCTAGTCATTTTAGCAACAAAATTAGAATTTTTCCGTAATAGAAAACAACTAATTCGCCTTACGTCATACGTATTAAGTGTGGTAGTGAACTGATGGCCCTTACGTCTTACGTCATAAGTATACGTCATAAGTTTAAGTCATACGTCTTAAGTTATGTAGTGTGAACCAGGCTTAAGTGCAGTGCTATGACCCCTACACATTTCAGCGTTGTCTTTTAGCTATTTACAACTACAATTTAACATCCGACCAACTTAATTCAACCCGTTTTTACCTACAGCAATAGTGTGCCGAAATTACACTATTTTATTTTATAACAATTGCTCACCACAGACGCAACTTAGAACCACGGGGACTGAAAATTCTGAAAATAGACTAAATTTTACCAGTACAGTTTAATTTTTAAACCAATTTATTGCGTAATCATCAAATGCCCATGTTCTAAAAACAAGTAACAATTTTATTTTTTTATAAATCACACAATTTCACATGAAAATATCATAACATAACAAATAAAAAGCTCACGACAGTCATCTACATATAATTAGATCTCATTTGAGCTATCAAACGTTGTATTCCGTCCAGGATTACCAAAGATATAGTCCAAAATCAAAAATGCCCAATTTGGAAAAGTGCCGAAATTAAATGCACTACCCTATTGCATATTTCAAGTGTTTCATACAATCTTCATCATCTAAGTTACAGAAATCCAGGAAATTATTATACAAAAGTTTTTTTTACGTAACTTTGCATTTTAATATAATATGATTACTTTTTGAATTTTTATAGTTTAGATACTTGCCTGTAATGATTGTGTGACGCTATCGAATAGTTGCAATAAGATTTTAATAATATTTTACAGAAAGGAAGCAAAAGCTTAAATTTTTAATCCGATTCGATTTCGAAATTTAAAGACTAGTTTTCCGAAAAAAAAAGAAGTCAGTAATGATGGATGGTATTTTGTATCATGGATTTAAAAAAACAATTTGTTTTAAATACATGAAACTGAAATAAGTTATACAACTTTGTTTGTAAGTTTAGATAGGGTATCTGACTTACTTTCGGCCAGGCCTTAATTTCGGCCACCAATTTAGGGATTTAGAAAACTTGCTTATTTTTAAAATACAAAAAAAACTAGCACAAAAGTAACTGGATTAATGTTGAATAAAGTGTTTTTGCAAAAGTTTTTTTATTTTTGTTATTCTGCATTATCAACATTTTCATACAAAAAGTGATTTTTTTTTATTTTCTTAATTTTCGCTTTGTGTTTATTGCATCAAATTTAGAACGAAGCACTATAGGGTAGTGCATTTAATTTCGGCACTTTTCCCAATTGGGCATTTTTAATTTTGGACTATATCTTTGGTAATCCTGGACGGAATACGACGTTTTATAGCTCAAATGAGAGCTAATTATATGTAGATGACTGTCGTGAGCTTTTTATTTGTTATGTTATGATATTTTCATGTGAAATTATGTGATTTATAAAAAATAAATTTGTTACTCGTTTTTAGAACATGGGCATTTCATGATTACGCAAGAAATTGGTTTAAAAATTAAACTGTCCTGGTAAAATTTAGTCTATTTTTCGAATTTTTAATCCCCGTGGTTCTACGCTGCGTCTGTGGTGAGCAATCGTTATAAAATAAAATAGTGTAATTTCGGCACTCATATGCTGTAGATAAAAACGGATTGAATTAAGTGGTCGGATGTTAAATTGTATTTGTAAATAGTTAAATGACAACGTTGAAATCTGTAGGGGTCATAGCACTCACTTAAACTCGATTAAGGGGGTCCTTTTAAAAAGTGTCGAAATTAAATGCCCTTTTTTCCCAAATTTTGCTCATTTTGATACCATTTGGCATTTTAGCTGTAACTTTTTGCCAGTTCAACGTTGAACAACAAGTAGAAGCTTAAATTAAAGAAAACTGTCTAGAGATAATGATAGGCTTTTAAATTTTTGAAAATGATGATTTTTTCACTGAGAAACAATCGATTGTTTGTAAAGTGCCGAAATTAAATGCACATATTTAATTTCGGCAATTTTCCATTTTTTTTTTAAAAACTGATTGAATTAAGTAAAAAAAATACTTTCGTACAGTGAAACTTTGTGACGCAACACAGTATCGTGAAAGCTTCAAAATGAGCTATCAAACATGAAAATCGGGCCATACAGTAAAAAGTTACATCGGAAAAACAAAAAAGTGCCGAAATTAAATGCACTACCCTATAACCTTCAAATAACTTCTAATTAAGGCTAAAAGTTGTTAATTTTCATGTTTTTATATTTTCCTCAAAATCATTTCGCAATGCGTTTAACTAACTGCGCATTTTAAGATTCCATTAATTTCGGCCACCTTAAAATTTAGGTGAAAGAAGCTGCAGTTTTTTTGCTGTTTTTAAATATCATCGTGCTACCGTATTTATAAAGAATTTTTTTAGCTCATATGACTTTTTTGACGGATTTTTAAGCCAAAAATAAAAATTCAACAAAAAATACAGGTTTTTAAAACTTGTTTTTTAAGGTTTTGACTTAACTATTTAAAGTCTTGCTAATAACTAATAAAGTTTGCAAACGGGAAAAAATTAAATTATATGTACCAAAAACAATACCTGAGGATAAATTTGCAACCTTTAAAAATTTTTATTGTTCGTTTTGGCAATAGTTACAGACAGTTTTTTCTAGGTGGCCGAAGTTAATGGCTCGCGCCTTAATTTCGGCCACTATAAAAATAAAACTTTAAACTTCCAATGATCTTTAAGTGTAACAGAAAGTTTAAAATTATGCACTGGAATAACAAAAATAGCTATCGTTTTATTTTTAGACCAAATTTTGGGTCGATTGGAAAAACCAAAAAAACTTATCAAAAAAAATATAAAAAGGTGGCCGAAATTAAGTCAGTTACCCTACACTAAAATATTTTGATCAACTAAAATCAAATTAAATAAATTAGTATTATTTAGTGATGGGCGGAACTACGAAATCCCCGGAAAACCGGAACCGAAACCAGAACCGGAATTGAGGTTTTCCAAAAATCCAAAACAGGAACCGGAACCGGAACTGAGATTTTTCAATAATCCGGAACAGGAACCGGAACCAAAATTCCAAATCTTCCCCGTAACATCCGGAACGTCGGAACCGGAACTGCGCATCACACTGTGAAACCCCCGGAACACCGGAACCAGAACCAAAACCGGAATTGAGATTTTCCAAAAATCCGGAAAAGGAACCGGAACCGGAATTGAGATTTTTCAAAAATCCGCAACAGGAACCGGAATTCCAAACTTTATCCGGAACATCTGGAACCCGGAACCGAAACTACCCATCACTAGATTATTGTTAAAAAAATTTATGCAGACCCATGCGGCCAAACCGGCCAGTACAACCGACCACCGGCCATTCAAATAACAATGTCCAAGCAACCCAGCCACTGGCCCTCCCAACGTCCGGTTTGAGCCATCTCCCAATTTTCGCTTTAGGCAATAAATGGACAACCCAACTGTATTTCCTCTGTAATTTTAAAATAAACAAGTTAATCGCGAGCTCAAAATTTGCTCCTAGTATGAGGGTTTTGCAGAAACAAAATTGTCATGATTCTCATTAAACTACCGTGAAAAAATACCCCTAAAGGTGAAAATGCGGTAAATAGTTGCAGACGTGTATTTTATCAAATTAACTTAATTTTATTAAAACCTCCACCGGTGATTACTTCCACCCAACTGGTCAAAAAAACCTGTCACTGGTTTAATATTTCCACGTGAAATTCAGAAAAAAGACGCGTGTATAGCGGAACGTGAATAAGTGAAGACTGATAAGTTGAAAAATATTTACGTTTTGTCACACTTAAATGCTTAATTTTGCACTTTAAAAACGCAATTTTTCCTGATGATTTCATTTTAAAATTTTTTTTTGTTTTTAAACTGAAGCAGAGCTTAAAGTAAAATTTTACTCTTTGTTGTTGTCACTTGATTATAGCTTTGCATTATGAAAATGCTTAAGCTGAGCTTAGTTATTTTATTAATTGTCCTATGGACCGCAAATGTTTATTGCCGGTTTAAGCATATAAAACCAAAAGGAAGTCATAGCCGGCTATCTTACACAAATGTAATAATTTTTAAGCTGTTTTGATAAAATTTAATAATTTAACATTGTTTGGAGAAAAATACTAATTTGGGGTATAATAAACTGTTGATAAATTCTCTAAAAACAGCCAACATACAGCAGTGCTTATGTAAAAAATACACATCACACAACAAGCGCGTGAGTTTTTTATGCCACCAAACAAAAAGGTTCGATCGTGTTTTTTTAATGAGGTCTATATTAAACACTTAAATTGTCAGAGTTGTTTTGAAGAATGGTTTAAAAACAATCAGCGTGTGCACAAAAAAAACGTGTTTTAGTTTTAACTTTTGCGATACAGCGTGTGTTTTTTTTTAATTTTAGTTCAATTTTAGTTCCACTAATTTTCTGTTCAATTCATCAATCTCATATAATAAATAATGTTGTACAATCTCATATAATAAATAATGTGTGGTTTAATTTGCATGCGAATGAGTTACGCCCGCGCGAAGCTGATTGAAGATTTAATTACGATAAATGATTTAGATTTAGTATGGTGAGAAAGTTAATTTGCGTGAACATGGGCTGCACGCACCTGATTGGACGAATTGTGCAGTATGATGAATAGTATACGTCCAGCATTTTCTTAAACAGATATTCATCATTCTGCAGTGGAGTTACACGGTGGCTAACATACTTTCAAGACTTCACTCTTAGTTTTGTAAGATTTAATAATTAACAAGCATGGTTACTCTAACTTCTATTTTCGTTTTTTTTTATTTTACTTTATTATAGGGCTTCCTCCCTAAAAATCTTTTGGGTATTTTTTTATAACGCCCAGAGTAAGTGCAACACATTGTTTTTTTATCACGTTAGAAGCTTGAAGAATCCTCAAATGACTATTCGTGAATTATATTTTACTATGCAATTATATATTTTGCTCTGTGGGAATGAAAGTGTGAGGAGCTAAAATGAGGAGATCTTCTTATTGTTCGCGTTCATTAAAGATCAGTTTTTTCAGGCGCTCATTGGCTAAAAGTCATTCTATAGCGTCATAATCCTGTGGATAAATTTTTAACAATGACAACAACTTCCGCTAAGATGGGTTTTTTACTATGCTGATTCCTCCTGCGACTAAGTAAAAAAAATCCCAAATGTTTGCTAGATAATGCGAAAGCAAAACGTGCTAATTTTGAACTTTTTCTTCTCAAAACTTAAACACGAAACACCTCAATGTAATTTAATTTTAGCGCGTGCCTGGTAACAACGGCGTAACCACGATAAATGTATATGGAAAAGAGTCCAAAGGAGAGCCGTACGGGCACCACACCATCCGATGTCAAGGGTTCCCCAACCGCTGCAATCACGGTTAAATAAAAAATTAAAATCAATTAAATTAAGTCGCGTCGATTAAAACCTCCGGAAAACCTTCAGTAACCAAACCCAAAACAAACATTTTGCCCAGAGGCTATAAAGTTTTTTACAATTTTCATTCGGCTCAACTTTTATGTATTTGTGCGACCACATTGGAATTAAATCTTATTTTAATTTCAAGTAATGGTTTTAATTGATTCAATTGAGTTTCGTTCGATTCACATCTCGAATCGCCATTATTGGGCACAATATGCGCATTTATGAGAATGAAGTTTATCGCTAAAATTACTATTTAAAAACATTAATTATTATTAATGTACACTGTATTTCAAACGCAATATTTTTCCGTTAGCATGCTAAAATTAAGATTACTGTAACTTGTAAGACCGTCGTGCGCGTTTGCACAAAACTTGCCCAATAGTTGCAATTTTTTGTTTTAGTTTACAAAGAGTTTTGGTAGCAGTGACAAAAAAGCCGCAGTATATGATTTTACTTGTGTTTTTATGGTGTTTCATATTTATTTTCCATTCAAATAATAATATTATAAATTATAACTTTTTGGTATTGTAGAAAATTTTATTAGAGCTATAGAGGAGAGGAGAGGAGCTATAAACTAGTTTTTAGCAATTAAAACAAGGTTATTTACTACCGTTTATCATAAACTTTTTGCAATGGTCATGATATTTAACACTTGATTGAATATTCGAAAATACTCTATTTTATTGTGTTTTTTTTTCGTTGCTTTTATAAGCAGAAGTACAAATATTTGGTGATAATGAACTGTAGCTTTAGTGTATTAGAAAAAAAAACATCGTGTTTTCTGAAGATTCTTTAGTTTTGTTATAAAATTGGTATTTAAATATTTTTTAAGTAAATTTACTTTATAGGCTAATAAGCCTTAACCCTTAGTTAAGGGTTTTATTGACCCCTAACTAGAAATTAACTGATTAATCCCTTATTAGCATGTATTTAACACAAATAAATTTTAAAATATAAATTATAGATTTTGAAATGTTTTACATATTGAGTTGTTTCTGTATATAAGGATTTTTTATCGTGATCTTTAAAATTTAATCAATGCATTATTAAAGATAATTTTAGTCAAATTAAAAGGCTGAAATATTTTTAAAGGCAGATGGAGAAAAAATACTTGTTGAAATTTAATAATCGCAAAATCGCCAGTTTTCACCAAATTTAAATTAAATTATAGTAGGCTGCATTCCTTATGTTTAACAAACAATAATAATGTAACAAATTGCAAAAATTACTGTGAGCAAGTTTTTTTATCTCCCATCCTTGCAAAAATGTTTAGCAAAGGAATAAAATTACAATTTATTTGTTAGTGTGTATTAGAATGCTGGTTTCGGTTATTAAAATCCAATCCAGTTGTTATTCTGCTAATAATTAATAAAAAAATGAATCGCAAAAGCTATCTACCTGTAATTGGCTATATTCCGCAAAAGGTTAATTTTTCTTTGTAAACTATTCGCTGCGCTATAAAATCAGTCTTTCGTCACAAAGCCGCACGCACTAAAATCGCCCATTTTTCCAGCGCAAATTAGTTTGTGATAAGAAAATAACCTCTTAGCTATCATCAATTAGCTGGATTATTTTATTCGAGAGTTTAGCGAAAGTTTCTAAGTATAAACAACTGGTACAAATCATCGACACAATGAGTCAGAAGCGTCGTAAAATACTCGTAACTGTGACTCTTTTTATATTTTAACACAAAAACAATCTAAACAAAATGAGTAAGAGTCACGTTGATTTTATGCTGATTGTGACTTTTTCTGTCAGAGTAACGAAGAAATTGTCTGTGAAAATGGAATCCAGTTATGTTTTGTTTGAATATGTTTTAAAGTTTATATGGTGTTTATTTATTATTGTTTTTTTATAACTTAACACAATGTTATGTTTTGAATTCTGGTCGATTCTTTTAATCAAGCTAAAAAGTACAATATAAATAAATATAATAAATAAGAATTTTTCATTCATTGTTTTGTGCTATGTTTATTTCGTACTGTTTATTTATATTGAACAAAATAAAGTTTGGTTATACATATTGTTGAATAGGTTTGCGCAAAATCAGTTTTCAAACATAACGTATCGCACATATGTACTAGTTATTGTTACATATTAGCGTTCTTGAGTGAGCTCCGCCAAACGGTAAAAACTCTCTTCTTGTTTAAACAAAACAAATCACAAATTTTTAAATTACATTGTTAACATAAACGAATATTTTGATTAAACATAACCAACATAAAAAAACACCATAAAAATAAAGCCAATGCACGGGATTTTCGTATAAACGATTACGATCAAAATTTTAATGTACAGAAAGGTGTGGAAGAATATTTTGCATAATGATATTAGCAGAAGGAGGCGGCATAAAATGGAAATGGACACCAAAAGTACCCAAAAAAATTTTTACGAGAAACAATTTTTGAACAAAAACCAATAAAAATGTAAACTATAACACAGAAATTGATATGATTATAAAATAAACTAAAAAAATATTTCAAGAACCCGTTAATAAAACGTACAACTTTTTCCAATTTTTCTTCCACATTTTACCGTTCAAACCGTTTTACATTTTACATTTTTTAATGTAAAAGGTAGGAGTCAAATCGGGAAGGAAGATGAACGTTTTATAAATGATTTCATGAATTAGAAGTATTAATCAGTTTTTTTTTTATAGCTGAAGCGGGCCGGCGATGGATCGATGGATTAATTCCATATTGCCGCCTACCACCCTATATCAGCACTGTTGTTGATGTAGAATGGTAGTCGAAGGCCCCACCTCTATCAGAGGATTTTAGGGAGCAGATGTGAGTTTTACATTCTGTATGAGAATAATATAGGGTAGTGCATTTAATTTCGGCACTTTTCCCAATTGGGCATTTTTGATTTTGGACTATATCTTTGGTAATCCTGGACGGAATACGACGTTTGATAGCTCAAATGAGAGCTAATTATATGTAGATGACTGTCGTGAGCTTTTTATTTGTTATGTTATCATATTTTCATGTGAAATTGTGTGACTTATAATTTTAAAAAAATGTTACTCGTTTTTAGAACATGGGCATTTCATGATTACGCAATAATTGGTTTAAAAATTCAATTGTCCTGGTAAAATTTAGTCTATTTTTCAATTTTTTTAGTCCCCCATGGTTATACATAGTATATCATAAGACAATCGTTATAAAATGAATCATATTAATTTCGGCACCTATTGCTGTAGGTGAAACGGGTTGATTTAGTGGTCGGGTGGTAATTGTAGTTGAAATAGTTAATAGATACCGTTGAAATGTGTAGGAGTCATAGCACTGCACTTAAACTCGATTAAGGGGGTCTTTTTAAAAAGTGCCGAAATTAAATGCACTTTTTCCCCAAATTTTCCTCATTTTAATACCATTTTGCATTTTAGCTGTAACTTTTTTCCAGTTACACGTTGAACAACAAGTAAAAGCTTAAATTAAAGAAAACTGTCTGGAGATATTGGTAGGTTTTTAAACTTTTGAAAATGATGATTTTTTGACTGAGAAACAATCGATTGTTTGTAAAATACGAAATTAAATGCATACGTTAATTTCGGAAGATTCATTTTTAAACAACTGATTTAATTAAGTAAAAAAACAACTTTCGTACAGTGAATTTTTTATGACGACACGCAGTATCGTAAAAGTTTCAAAACGAGCTATCAAACATAAAAATCAGGCCATACAGAGAAAAGTTACATTGGAAAAACGAAAAAGTGCCGAAATTAAATGCACTACCCTATAATCATAATATTGAAAAGGAAATAACCAAAAAAACAAAATTATAACTTAAGGTAAATTAAATAATAATATGATAGTTAGATAGCATAAAAAGATCAAAAAATAGAGGTAAGATATGATAGGATAGTGTAAAATAACTAAAGGTTAGTTTACCTTATTTGGCGTAATCCCTGTTGTAGGTTGTCTAGGGGAAATTAAATGTCTATAAAAGGTACTTGAAAATTCTATGATGCATTAAATTTTTGTATGATAGTTTATTTTTTTTATTTGTTTTTTGTTCAAAAATTGCTTTTCGTAAGAAATTTAGGGTATTTTTAGTAACCTGTTTTATTTCGCTTTTTTTACCAAAATATAATTATGCAAAATACTCTTTGAGACCTTTGTGCACATTCAAATTTTCGTCATAATTCTTCATAAATGATTGCGAACGCTTGCTATTTTTACATAAAATTAAGTGGTTTTGCAGTAACTTATTCCTAAAAAAATTTAAAAATAATTTAATAAATTTTAGCGGTCTTCGTCTTCAATGTCAATACTAATATATATTTATATTTAATTTCTTTGGTATTAATCACAACCGAGGCTTTAATGAGTATTTTTCAAAAACAAAATATTGGTGACAGTCATGACAAAGATGACCATTTAAACAAAATCAGTGCTACACAATGTATTTGTGTGGACAAAAGTATCTAACTTTTTCTCTTTTTGTTGAATGGTCGAATGATTTACAAATCATATAACAAAATGCGTATGAATGCGATTGGTTAAAAATCGATTATATTGATGAGTCTGTTACTCATTCTGCTGTGGCGATGACAGACCTATGCACTGCCCCCGGGGTTAAAACGGGATGGGGGGGCACGGGGGGCAATTTGAAACGGGGGGGGGGGCCGCACGAAAAGGGGGCAAATAAAACGGGGGGGGCAAGCAGGGGGGACAGAAAAAAAAAAGAGAAAAAAAGGAGAAAAAAAGAGAAAAATAGGGAATAGGGAAAAAGGGACAAAAAAAGATGGAATTAAGGTAAAAATAGGTCTAAAATAGCTTAAAATGCATTAAAATAGGCTAAAAATTGCAAAAAATTCGCGATGATGGCGTCATCATAGGTCAAAAATGACGTCATATTTTTAGGGTACTTTTTCTTTTTTCGGCGGGGGGGGGGGGGGGGCAATAAAACGGGGGGGGGAAAAGGGGGGCAAATCCTCCAATAAAACGGGGGGGGCATTTTCAGACCATGCGCAGGTCTGCGATGACAGCACATTTTGTTTCCCACATATTCAGTGTTTTTCACAATCGTATCGAATGCAAATTCGTCAACAAGAACCTGCATGTGAAAAAGTGCACAATTAGTCAAAACGAAGAATGCAGAGCAGAAGCGAAATTAAAAAAACAATACCTTTGGATTGGACGCATGATAATTCCAGAGGCGACCAGTGACTAATTATAGGTGGTAAAGATGACACTAAATTGGCTCGTCTTTCATCCAGAAATAAACAAGAGTTGACTCGACGATACTAAGATAATTATAGGGATTATTATTAATTACACTCAGCCATCTATAGATGTCTGATTTTTCACTTTCAAAAACAAATTTGCTGCAGTTTACTTTTACAATCACCACTGGTGGTTTGTGATTTTTTTTTTGGACAAACCATTGGTTGACATTTGCTTGTTTGTTATTTGTATATTTTTTATTATAGCTTTTGTAATGAAAATAAATATGTTAAATAAGATAGTATTGTTAATTATTTTGTTTACCATGACTAGTTACTGCCGATCAAGAGCCATAAAACCGAAAGGGAAACATCCCCGGATATCTTACACAGAAGTAATCATTTTAATTTTTTAAATGCAAATATTTTTGACTTAAATGGATAAAATAATGAATTTTCGTAGCTATTTTTATTATTTTATTATTCAGCAAATTATTATTGAAGATCTCTCTAAGACCCAAGTACATAGAAATTTATTTTGAATGCTCCATAACCATTTTATTAATGCATTTTTTTATTTTTGATAAATCAAAATTTTCTTGCGCCACGCGCTTTTGTAATAAAAAAATCCGACTAAAACCTTTTGAATTTTTTTTTTGGCAAAAAAGCGTTTGAAGCGCGAAAAACGAAGCATCAGTCCTATTCAATTTTGGTTGCACTTTGGTCGTTCTCTTATTACTGTCACATTTTTTATGCGCGAAAAAATCGCGTTATGCATTTCGTGTCTGAGCTTTATTGAAAAATCACAAAAAGTTAAAATCGCGCCTGTTTTTATGTATGTCGCTATAGGTAACATATTAAAAACAAAAAATAGTCGTGAAAATGCAAGTAGAATAACTTAAAACATATTTCACGTTTAAATAAATTAAATCGCTTTAAATCGCTCAATTAAAGGGCGGAGCTCCGGAGCTTCAGCTCAATTCTTCCTTAAATGAGCGGAACTCGAGAGAATTACAATGAAAGGTTGGAATATCACTGGCGAAAATATGCTTGCATAAGTGATAATCTTATGTTTTGCAGCACCCTAACAGGCGTATTCATAAAACCGGCAAAGCCCCCCCTCCGGCATGGCCACGCCAAAGTGGCCACGCCGGCGTAACAGCGCCGGTTTAGGCTGATTCATAAACACTGGTTTTAATTTTAGCGCGTACCACATCATCACGGAGTAACAACAATAAACGTTTATGGGAAAGCGTCAAAAGGAGAGCCGTGGGGTCATCATACCATCCGGTGCCAAGGGTTTCCCAACCGCTGCATTCACGGACCTATAACCGCTCAAGGTTTTTATTGTTTTTTGCTTAATTTTTAGGAAAAATGCTCAAGTATTTCGTTAAAAGTTAAATGCCAAAATTTTATAATTTTTTCGTATTATGTACTTCAATTTTTATGATGACTAGTTATTGCTTCTAAATTTACCTTATTATTTTTGTAAGTTGTCGCGTTAGTTGTATTGTGTATTGATACCTGCGTTAATAAACACTTACATTTAAGGTGCTCATCATCGAAATGCTGGACGAATTTTCAGACCAGCCGCACGAATCAAAATCCCAAGAAGACCGGCATTAGCAAGATCTGGTTTTTCGCTCACTGGCTAAATCTTTTAAAGGTGCGGTACCGAGTCAAACTTTTTTCTTCGATTTTGGATTTTTCGCGAAAACGTTGCTTCTGCCCCCCACTAGACCACAAAAATTTAATCGCTAAAAAATTTTTATGGGTTCAGGAAATATGACCCCCCCCCCTTCAAAAAAAAAAAATCGCGTTTTTTTCGAAATTCTGTACTTGAAAGATTTCCCAATAAATAAGTATTAAATTTTAAATTATAAATGTTTTACTAAAAGAAAGCGGCTACTTTCTACTTTAATTTGATACCTTTATATTGTTAACTGGTGCAATATTCGGCGAGATATTGCAACTCCCGTACACAAAAACCCTCGATTTTTTTGTTAAAAATATCAAACGACGGCAGTGATTTAAATAAGTTTGCCCAACAATTTTGCCTGCACTTCGTATTTTTAGCGAAGTTTTTTGTACGGGAAACGCAATATCTCGAGAAATACTGCTCCAATCCTAACAATCAATAAACCAAATTAAAGTAGAAAATAGCCGCTTTCTTTCTCTAAAACTTTTATAGCTTAAAATTTTATACTCATTAAAAAATCTTTCAAGTACAGAATTTAAAAAAAAGCAATTTTTGAGGGGTCATATCTCCTGAGCCACCCAAAATATTTTGATGAAAATTTTTTGCGCTATTGGGGGCAGGGGTAAGGTTTTTACAAATAATCATCAAAGTCGAAAACAAAAAGTTTGACTCGATGTTGCAACTTTAACCCCTTCCCGTAATTGTCTTTTCCTCGATTACGTACAACCGGAACCGTAACACCTTTCTAAGATCTATACCGTACCTCCGTCATACATAATTTTTTTGCGCGATTGGTCCCCAGTAAGCGAGCAAATTGAAATGGTTAAATCTTCTACGGTAGCAATATGCAGATTTTTCTTACGGATACATTGTGTTACGTAGAATTTATACATTGTGTTACGTAGAATTTTTCATGTTGCGAAAATTTGCATATTGCTACCGTACAGCTTTAACCATTTCAATTTGGGGCATTTTCGATTTCATTTGCACAAAAAATTAAGTATGACAGAAGTACGACTTAGGTCAGTTTATTGCGGTAAGATTTACGTACATTTTTGTCATACGAAAATACCACCACCGTGAGACGAAGGTTTTACCTTTGTCGTACGAAGGTTTCACGGTTGTAACGGGACAAAAGGCCATTACGAGAACGTGTTAAGCAATGCATCTGGTTGCATTTTTTATTGTTTTTCAAAATCCAATAAAATCTGTTTTTATTTAAAAGTTTTTTTTTTATTTTGAGGGGCTGTTTTACAAATGTTACGAAACCGATATTTTTGTAAATAACCATTCCTTCTTTGTAACTTTGAAAATCTTATATTGTTCTGAGCCAAATCAACAAGAACATAATTATAGTTAATTATAGTTAACATAGTTAACTGCTAAAACATAATTATTCACGTTTAAAACAGAAAAGCACCTAAATGTACCTAAAAAGATCGGCAAAAACGTCACAATTTTGTTTTTTTTTTTTACATAATTCTTTCTGTTAAAAATATTTTTGCGAGAATTTAGCAGTAGCTGATTGAGAATTATTTACAAATATATCGGAATTGGGTCTATGATGTTTTAAAGTTCTAGTGTTTATATTATGTTTTTTTATTCCTGTTACGTTTTTATCTTTATCCCCTCAGTAATTATGTTTTAATGATCTCGACGAAGTTTTATGCCAAAATGTTATTTTGCTGCTGAATGCAAAGATTTTACTGCTATATTCTTGCTATTAAATTAACGCTGAATTCCCAATTTTTTTAACGGTATTTGCGTCAAAAGGCAAAAATTTGTTTTAAGTTATCGTTTTTGAGAAACAAGATATTTTAAAGATTCATTTTTTTATTAAAAAAGTAATAATCTCTGCACGAATTATAACGGAACCTTTTTTCCATCGGTTGGTTAAAAAAATTGGCTGTTATTGTATTGCTAGTACCCTTAGTGAATAGATTTTCGAGGGAGAAAATGTAAGCTTGAGTTTTACTTTTTTCATCATTCCGAATGGAAAAAATACATATACTAAACGTGATTTATTTTTTATTTGAAAGCCGTTCCAGCCTATTTGAAGGTATTTCAAAATTTACTTTTGAGGAACGTTTTTTTCCTATCTGACGTTTTGTTCCTAAGGCTCCATTAGTAGGTGATCTTATCGCGGAGGATTTAGTTTCGTAATTTTAGACTGAAAAGATATTCATTTTTATTTTGTTAAAAATAAACTATCGAATAAAGTCACATAAGGAATAATTTACATACGGTTTGGTTGAAAAGTGGGTTTGCAACTGTCAAAAAATCCCATTCTTTTTGTTAAACCGCGCAAAAACTGCCGACGTACTATTGCTGGAATGAACTTCATACAAAACGACCAATAATTAGCTGCGTGGAAACCATGCCTATGCAAATTATTTCTTATATAACTTTGGTCAATTAAAGGAAAAAATATTTTTGCATAAAAAATGTATAAAGTTAATATAAAATGGGAGTTGCCGTTCATATCAACTTGGAAAATATTAGAATTCACTACTATCTATATATAAATAGACGTAATGTCTGTGTTTGTTCCCTAACTCCTCCCTAACCACTCAACAGATTAAGGTGAATGAGGTATCGTTGGAAAACTTATACCCCAGGGAATGCCGTAAGGGGGTTGAAATTTTGAAACAACTTACATAGACATCTTTATACTGGACAACGCGATTTCACCAAAGGGGGAAAAACCTATGGATTTTGGAACTTAAAAATTTTTTAACTCAGAATTGGCTCAAACTTATTGGAAAGAGTAATTAGGAAATGTAAAGCCAGAATATCATGAGGGGGCTTCCAGTCCAAGGGGTCACACGGATCGAACGCCAAAACAAGTTCCGGTCTGAAGAGAAGTGTTTGTGTTTTAGGTGTATGTATGTCTGTTTGTCTGTGTGCTCTCCCTCCGGTGGGAGAACCGTCGCCAAAGACAGAGTTAGGAGTTCACAAAAATAACTTAATTAATAATTAGTAATGGTTTGCGTTTAACAAGCTTAAAAAGGCATGTGTTTACTGGCGGCCACAAAATTCATAATACCGAGGCCCTTTACACGTCTTTTAGCTTTAGTGATGTTCCCCGGAACGTCGTTCTATTTTTGTACTAATTTCAAGACTAAGTAAAGAGTGATGCCATATACTATTTTGTCAAATTTTTTGCAAATTAGTTTTTTTTCAAAATTTTATTAAAACGCTGGAAATAGACTTTAAAAACACAGATAGAATAACTTTAATAGTATTTTAAGCCATACATGGGCAAGTTGGTCCGGAGTCGGGGGGGGGGGGGGGGTGGGGGGGAAACCCCAAATTAGGGGGGGGGGGGGGGTTAAAATCTGAGAAACGCAAAAAACCCAAAACGTTTTTTTTGGCAGACATTTTACCCATATCGTTTTTCGATTTTGAAGGAAAACTGGGTAAAAAACGCTAATTTTAGGTCAAAAAGCCCTTTTTATAGCATTTTTGAGCTTTTTATTGCTTAAAACATTCATTTTGACCTCAAAACTTAAGTTTGGGGGCAGTTAGAAGTCATTTTAAAGACATTTTTTCTTGATTTTTCCAAAATTGGAGGGGGGTTAACTTTTTCTCCCCCCCCCACTTCTGAGTGGGAGGGGGGTTAAACCCCCCTTCTCAGAATTTGGGGGGTTAACCCCCTCCGTGCCCATGTATGTTTCAAGCTTAAAATTCCTCATTTAGGAGCGGAGCTCCGGCCGGAGCTCCTTTCGCTTTAAATGGCCGGAGCTCGGGAGCATGATATTGAAAGGGTAGGAAATTACTGCAATAACTTATTGAAATAAAAGATTTGAATATATTGATCAGTCCGAAATATATTCCTAAAAAAAACCCCATACACCCAGGTTTCGTTTAAGGTACCTATAACTATCTATATACTTAGATGGGGCTGGGCATAGGTGAGAAAAAGGGGGGGGGCAGAGTGGGGTCCACCCCTTAGCCTCGAAATTTTGGGACCCCCTAGACGAAAATCTAGGGCCCCCCTCCAACAATTTTTTACCCCTGACTCCCCTCTAGAATTTGAAATCTAACCCCCCCCCCTCTAGGGAAAATTTTAGGTACTTTTTATACTAAATTTTCTTCCAAAAACGTGGATTTTTAACACATATTTATGCTTTTACACCCTTTTTACACCAGAATATCGCTTTTTATTCAATAAAATGTAGTATTATCCTATAAAAAGAACAATTATTAAAGTTATTATGGTTCAAAACTGTTTTGCTTTGGACACCGGACCCCACCTGACTCCCCCTCTAGATTTCATAATTTCGCACCTCGGGTCGACCCCCCTAAAAAGCTATGGAGGGGTCCGGACCCCCCTCCTAGAATTCGAAAGTCGATTTACCCCGGGTAACCATCCCCCCTAGCTTCCCGGACCGTTTTCACCAATGGGGGTAGGTGAATAAGCGGGCAGAAAATGATGTTTTGAATTTATACCCCTAAAATCATTAAATCTTGAAAGCCCTTTTAATCGTGCCTGGGAACATAAGTGGGCAGGGGTATGCTTGAGGCTGCGGGGTTATATCTAATAAACCCCGAAATTATCAAACACCCCCGTAAAATTTGGGAGAGGGGGGGGGGAGTCCTCGTAATAAAAACGCTAATTAAATAATGTGGTATTTAGAGGATCCCTTTTGAAAATTTTAGATATACACCACTAAATTTAGGGTTATGATTATACTTATACGTATATTTTTGCTAATCCATTGTAATCTTAAATGCTAATCTATTAAATCTAATCTCATAAGTACGTTTGCCTTAATATGGAGACTATTTGTAGTAAAAATTGGGCTTTTAGAGATACTCTTATTCTTTCAAATATACCCCTAAAATCCAGAAGGTTGATAATTACCCATGAAAAAACAGAAGGGCCAGAGAAGGTAGGCATTTTCGATATTTTAGAAAGTGTGTCACTGACTATTATTCCGTCCTCCACCCAATTATAATATTAATTAACAACTAATTAAAACCTACCAACAACGATTCCGGCGGTATCCTGTCCTTCTTAGGTCCCGCCACTCTGAGCGGCTGTATGGACCCGTCCTCTTCCTGGAAATCGGCGTATCCTTCCTGAATGTGCAAAATGACGCTGTTGCCACCTGGTAAAATCACCTGGAGTTGGCGGGACTCCGGTATCCAATCCAGAGCGTAACTAAAACGCGGGAAACTCTGTCTGAACGCTATTAACAAAACAAAGCGGTGATATTCTATTAGTTATTTATTGAACGGGAGTTTTTATAACCCACCACACCCAGCCTCTCCTGCCACAGACGCGTGATGTGATGCGGGTAATTGGGAGGAAGGGAGCCGGGGTGTGCGGTTGGAAATGCCCCCCCCGTTTTTTGGAGGATTTGCCCCCCGGCCCGTTATGGAAGAAAAAAAATTTGGCCATTTGACCTATGATGACCATCCGCGATTTTGAGTTTTAGCCTATTCCATATTTGTGGCCTTTTTAGTCTTATTTTTCTTTTTTCCTGTTTTTTTTTCTCTTTTCCCTTTCTTTTTTTTTCTTTTTTTTTTTTTTTTTTCCCCTCCCCCCCCCCCCCCCCTTCTGTCCCCCCCCCCCCCCCCTCGTTAAAGAGGCGCCCCCCCCCGCCCCCCGGTTTGCGCCTCCCCCCCTCTTTCCGGCGGGGGGGGGGGGGAGCGTCTGCATAGTGGGAGGATTGGTGGGAAGAAGGGTGGAAGGGAGGTTTGACAACCTCACACTTTTGAAAAATTGAAGAACAACTTCAAAATAAGTTCTAAAAATAGCTTTAACATTCTAAACTTAAGTTTTGAGGTAAAAATCAGTGCTTTAAGCAATACAAAGTTAAAAAAAGTGCAAGAAAGTGCTTTCCAAATAAATTAGGTATTTTAACTATTCGAAAAACGATATGAGTAAAGTGCACTCCAGAGAAAACTATGCAGTAAAAAATGTGTTTCCGGATTTTCGTACTTTCTAAATCCGGGTCTATTTATCTCCCCACTCCGGACCAACTTGCCTTTGTATAGCTAAGTGAGGGTGGATTTAAAGGTTTTTCAGGACAAATATTTATTAAAATAGACTATAAAAAGTATAAAAATGCACAAAAATAAACATATATCTGAAAAATCAGTGTCGATAACCCTAAAACTAAAAAACACCAAAAAGCCTCAGAAAAATGAGTACAATGTATTTCAGAAAAATAATTTAAAATTTCAGATATTGACTTAGGAAACTAAATTTAACTTACATGTCCCGAAGCCTCATTATTTCATTCTGCAGCGCAATGTCAGCGATCCAGCGCTGTCTCAGTTTAAAAAGGAAAGTGAATGGATCGTAAATACCAGAGCTGGCCTTTTTTAAGAACTCTTCCAAAACAGGAGGTGTCGGTAAAACCTAAACTAAGTTCAGATGAAAATATTATAAAAAAAAAATAGAAGTTCTCACATTCAAGTTTCCAGTCTCTGCTTTTATCTTATAAAAATAGTACTGCGGATCTGTTAATGCCCCCTTCTTCTGGGGATTAAATAGAGACCCAAATGAGAATACAGGAGATCGTCAAGTGCCAGCCGATACAGGAGACACAATCGTTAAGCACAACACAACCACTAATAAAGGGTTGGAAAGTCGACAAGTCTGAGTAATAATTAAAAAGAAATAATTTAAGGGAATTTAAAAAACATACTAGCATTAGCAGTGGCACGCTTGATAATCGTAAACTAGTACAACCAATCTAAGATTTTAAGGTTCAGTCCAACAGGTGGACAAAGTTGGACATAGGAATAATAAAAACAAATAATAGAGTATTATGATGAGCTAAACTCAAAGACTGTCTGGAAGCGCCAAATCTAACAATCATTTTTTTTGCATAAAATCTGTAAACTAATATTATTTTGAAATCATGTTGAAGTTTTAATTTGTTTTGCTTTTTTTTAAAATATAAGTAGATAACCCGAAGGAAGGCTGTATGGAAGCGCCAAATATAACAAGCTAAGGTTTATGCATAAAATCTGTAAACAGATATTAATTTGAAATAATGACTTTTTATTTTTTTTGTTTTTTTTTCTTAAAAAAGATAAGCAATAAGCTGATTTGCAATTTGCTTATGTAATGATGTTCATCTTTTTTTATTTTTTTATTTACACATATTGCAACAATGCAATAACTAAAAATAAATGGCAATTATTTCTGAAAAAATAAGCAGAATTTAAAATAAATTCAAAAAAAAAATTAAACAAAGGCGCTTTATTTTTATTTTTAAGAGTACTTTTTTGAAATTCAGTAATGTTTTAACCATTGCAAATAATTATAATTAGACAGCTTGACGGTTTTTCAAAATCAGAAGTTGCTTATTTATGGACCGAAATTAGTTCAAATTTGATTATTAGAAGTTTAACGCCGTTCGAAACATGTTATTGTTAAGTTATTTTAAAACAAAGTTTCCAAAGGGTTTTAGCAAAAAAAAAGTTTTTTTTTATTTGACGCTACCAGATTGCATTTCGGTTTAGCAAATTATTTTGTAATAATATTCACTTTATTTTTCATTTACTATTAGATAAATTGTACAACAATTTATTAATGTAGTAAACAAAAAAATATTTCTAAAAACATACGCAGAATTTAAAACAAGTAGCGGAAATTTAAATGAAAATTAAACAAACAGCACTAATTTACAACTTTAAGAGCACTTTTTTTAGTTAAAGTAATGATTAGACATTTTAAATAATTGAAAATGGACTGCTTTAAAACTATAAATAATTTACTTATGGATCAAGATTAATTAAAATTTGCAGTTTTAAAATATTATTCAAAATTTACAGCTATTTGGGACATCTTAAAATAGACTTTAAGAGCGATTTTGGCAAAAAGCATTTGTTTGTTTTTTTGTTTTGACGCTTCCTGATGACATTTGGGTTTAATCTATAAAATGTTATTTAAGAGCGATTTTGGCAAAAAGCAGAAGAACTTTAAGAGCGATTTTGGCAAAAAGCATTTGTTTGTTTTTTTGTTTTGACGCTTCCTGATGACATTTGGGTTTAATCTATATAAATGTTAAATCTCATCCCCAACAGCTTTCTATTAAAATATTAAAATTAAACCGACCGACCTCGGCTTTAACAACAACATTTCCGCGCACGCTGTTATTTTGAAATTTCATTCTCACAGTCAGATCTTCGGTTGGACCTACGATGTGTCGATTGTTTAATGTCGGAGCCTTTAAAACTACAGTACACACATTATTGTCTTCAGTTTCGACCAGTTTCATGTCAAGAATGGACTGAACGGCATCTCTTAAATTAGATAATATATTTTGAAAGTTTAATTTTAACAGTATAACATTAGGTATGTTTAATGTTTTGCTATTTGGTCAAGTTACTTATGAAGGCTAACGGAAAAGCTAAGTAATAAAAATTGAAAACTTATTTAATCAGCACAAAAATGCTGTACTAATAATAAATAAACACTGTCACCGGTACTAAATAGGGGACATAGATGAACACGGTCAAAAAGCTTGGGAGGTGTTTACCCCGGGTAAATGACATTTCAAAATCTAAGGGGGTCGAATGTCGAACCCCCCTTAGCTTTCTAGGGGAGTCGACCCGGGGTGGAAGATTTTGAAACCTAGAGGGGGGTCAGGTGGGGTCCAATTTCCGAAACAAAATACTTTTAAACCATTAAATGTTTAATAACAGTTTTTTATAAGATAATACTACATTTTATTGAATAAAAGCGATATTTAGGTATAAAAAGGGTGTAAAAACATGAATTTGTGTTAAAAATTCACGTTTTTGGAAGGAAATTTAGTATAAAAAAAGTACTTAAAATTTTCTCAAGAGGGGAAGGGGGGGGGTCAGATTTTAAAATCTAGAGGGGGTAAAAATTCGAAAATTTGGGGAGAGGGGGGGGCCCTGGATTTTTTTCTAGGGGGGCTCCCAAAATTTCGAGGCTAAGGGGGGGGGTGAACCCCACCCTACCCCCCCCCTTGTTCATCTATGGAAGAGGATATTTACCGATATTTAAAAATCTACGAAAGAGAGAACTAGAGGGGGGATCAACGCCGACAGCCCTAGCTATGTAGAGTAGAGAAGAGGTTTATTTAATCCAAAGCAGGGTAAGTTCGAAAAAAAAAAGGTCATAGATATCGACACCGGTGGATATGTTGAGGTGGTGAGTGGAGTTAACCACCCCACCCCTCTCAAAAAATCTGAGAAGGGGGGGGGGGGCGGGTGCAACTTATCCCCACTATTGACCGAGTGAGGTGGAGGAGAAAGGTGTAACAACCTCCTTACCAAATTTTGAAAATTAAATAAAAAATGTTTACAAAATGACTGCTATTGCTAAACAAAACTGGAATTTTAAGGTCAAAATAAGTGTTTTTAGCAATAAAAGGCTTTAAAAAGCCAGAAAAAATTATTTCTATATTTAGCTTTTTAAGTTTTTTTTACCTAAATATATTAAGCTTTTTAATTATTTTTCTTTAGAAATCGATAAACAATATGGGTAAAATGCGCTTAAAACACTGATATGATATGGGTAAAATTCGTTTCTCAAATTTAACCCCCATAGGGCATAGGTGGGCAGGGGGTTATACCCCCAAAAAGTCCGATTATAGCCGACAACCCCCCCCCCTAAAATTTGGGGGTACCCCGGACGAGCCATCAGGACCGTGCTGACCTTCGGGAAGCACCTAACGGGTCTACGGGCACCACCTGGTTACTAGATTTTTCTCTCATAGAAATGAGTCCAGCTTGGCATGGCTAGAAAAAGGTTGTTGTACGTCAGCCACACATGACAGTTTTCCATCAAGCAAACCAGTGGACAAATCGTCGCTGCTATGACAAAAATAGTCCAATGCAAAAAACAAAGTTTTGAGTTATGTCCATTTTAAACTTTTAAACTGGTCTATAAAATCAGGTTTTGAAGTGAGCTTTTTAAATTTAAGATATTACATGGACCACCAGGAGTTCTCTTCGTTGGGTCCGGCACAAAAGAGTCCCGGCACAAAAGAGTCCTGAAAAAAAATCGCAGCTGGCACAAAAGAGTCCTGGCACAAAAGAGTCCCAGCACAAAAGAGTCCTGGAGAAAATGCATTCATGCGCCCAAGCGCTGCGAGCGCTGAAGTTGGCACAAAAGGGTCCTGGAATAAAATCAATTTTTCACAGCTGAGATACAATGTTCACACCTCAGCTGTCTTCCAGTTTTTTATTTGTTTTTTTTTAATTAGCCTCTTAAGAGGTTGTGTGAAGAATTACGCCGGTAAAAAATTTATGTTTTTAAGTATTTTTATTATTTAGTTATTAATACGTTCGAAGTTTTGTAAATTATTTAAAAAATAAGAAAAACATGTGTTTGGGTTTGTGTGTGTGCTGTGTTGTGTCATGTGTTGTGTTTGGGTATAAATTATAT
Organism: Microlaimidae sp. YZB2_3; assembly: GCA_030248175.1. Taxonomy (NCBI): domain Eukaryota; kingdom Metazoa; phylum Nematoda; class Chromadorea; order Desmodorida; family Microlaimidae; species Microlaimidae sp. YZB2_3. Next base: position 1,353 of record JASAMX010035300.1, on the reverse strand, counting down.
AATATTGAATTAGTGTTTTTTGTCATATTAAAAAATTTTTATAGCTAGGTTGTGATCAAGTTAAATAAGATTAGAATAAAAGATTTTTACCTAAAAATGATTGAGTAACAAAATAATGTCTAAATAAGTATTTTAGTTGGGATAAATTTTTTGTTCATAGTTAAAATATTACAATTTTTATCAAATAAGTGTTTTGGTCGTAATTGTAAGGACAACCAGATGTGTCCAATTTAATATGGCTTTAAATAAACTTTAAATCTTAAGAACTTTTAGCATAATCACAAATTTGTTTTATAATTCGTTTTAAGTTAAAAATTAAAAAAATATGTTATAAACATTTTTTAAAATATTATAAAAGATTACGACAGAATTCCGAATGTACAGAAAGATTTTGCATGATGATTATATTAATAATGATGGGAGATGAGATAAAAATGGATACCACAAATACCTAAAAAGTAGTAAAATAATGAATAAAAAACACATAAGAAAGTAAATTTTAATAAAAAAATAAATTGTAATAAAAAAAATTGAATATACCATTAAATAAATATTAATTGATGAATCTATTACTAAAACGAACATAACCTCCTAATATAATTACGAAATTCTCTTTGATACATTTATATTTCCATCGTAACCTTTATAGTTTTTTAAATCTTTTGTGTAGTTTTTTAAACATTTTTTTACTTTTAAAGTGGTGTACTTTACTTTTAAAGCAAAAAAATAGGTGATTTAAAAAAGGAAAAGTTAACAGAAGTGATTTTTCTACCCTTCAATATCAAGCTCCGGGGCTCCAGCCATTTCAAGCAGACGGAGAGACTTGTTTGATTATGTTTTAATTTATTCTATACTCATTTTAGGCTATTTTATCATTTAAATACACGTTGAAAAAAATTTAGTTTAAAAAATTCTGTTTTCTCTGGAAAACATTAATAGTTAAATACCGGTTAAGTGTTGTTAAACATGGCTACAGTATCAGTTTTTACTTTTTGAAAATTAACAAATTTTTATTGATTTATTATTTTATTTTATTTATTTTTTTACTTCTTAGTCTACTCCACTTTTTTGTGTTTTAACAGGCGCCTAGGGCTTAATATTTTCGTTGCTTTACCTCCGTACACTTTTTCATTGTATGTAAGCTGTTAAAAAAGATTTTATGCCAGGACTCTTTTGTGTCGACCTTAGCCCTAGCAGCGCTTGGGCGCATAAACGCATTTTCTCCAGGACTCTTTTGTGCCGGGACTCTTTTGTGCCAGGACTCTTTTGTACCAGCTGCGATTTTTTTCAGGACTCTTTTGTGCCGGGACTCTTTTGAAGGTGAGCCGAATCAGCCCTCTTCGTTGTGCAATG
>JASAMX010035299.1:0-12698 GCA_030248175.1 Microlaimidae sp. YZB2_3 | reverse complement strand
CTGTACAAATTAAAAAAAAGTTTTTTTTAAAATTTTTTTAAATGCAAGCATTTTATGGATTACCGAACATTGAACACTTTGTTTTACTATTTTTGACGAAGTAGGAAGCGGGCTTAACTGTAAAAATATGTTGGGAATCTCGCACATTTCACCGCAAAACAGATGGAGCGTGAATTAATTTACATAAATTGGACGAAAAAAACCTATATGTTCTGAGAGTTAAATGCCTAGGTGGGGAATTGGATGGCATGCCTATCAGTCGCGAGGCACTGTGAGAGTAATTTTGTTAAAAATGATAATCTTAAATAAATGAAGAGTAAATTTCTGAAAAAATAAGAAACTTAAAATCATAAGAATAATAATGATAATTCCTACTTCTTCGTTCTGCTTGTCGTAGAGGAGCAGATCAAAAGGGACGGCGGCGACCATGTCCACTAAGAACCAGCCCTTGAAATAGTGAATGGCTATTTTTCCCGGATGGGAAACAACCTCGTCGTTCTCGTTGACGTAAGTGGTGCGGAAGTTTATAATAATGTCCACAATGAACATAATGTCCACTAACAAGTCCACTATTTCCAAAGGCTCCTCGTAGGGCTGGGGATTGTACTTCACACTGGAGTCCCCCTGGTGTGCGTAAGCTTTCTAAATAAAACCGTAAATATATTGGCATTCTTCAAGTATAACCCACTTAATTACATGGACTACTTTAAGTATAGACAAACTAACAGTTTAAATCCCTTATTTTTCAAGTACAATTAATTAAAATAAAATAGTTTTTTGATAAATCTTAAGAAAAACACGTAAACTTAAAAATTTTGTCATGATAAAACTCATGAGCAACCTGAATCGTGGAGTGTAGACCTTAGTTTCCCTAAGCAGCCTAAGCAAAACCTTAAAATCAAACTAAAGTTTAAATTTAGCTTGATTTTGAGGTTTTGCTTAGGTTGCTTAGGGAAACTAGGGTCTACAGTCCACGATTAGGTTATTTATAAGTATTCTCACGATAATTTACATGAAAAATAAGGGATTTAAACTGTTAGTTTGTCTATACTTAAAGTAGTCCATGTAATTGAGTGGGTTATACTTGAAGAATGCCAATATATTAACATTGTAACAACACCCGTTGTGAAAATGTTTCAAAAAAATAACGCCTTATAAATACGATCGTCCTAATGTTAATCTGGCGGGTGATTTCGTAACGCAGCACGCCCGTCAATAGGGCATTGAGGCTCGAGATTTTACAGGTTCAAGTCCTGTATTGCCATTATTTTTAACCAAAAAGATAAAACCAACTAATTGTTTCATAGTCTTTCTTCAAAAAGTCGATGTATTCGGCCTAATATTTTTGAATGTAAAAACATAATCAAAAATAAAGAAAAAAATTTAGCATTTCATAAATATTGCTCAGACGTATTTATTGCCCTAAATGATGTTTTTCTGAGGAGTACAATTAGGGCGCGCCTGATTTGGAGACATATCGTCGTTACTACGGCAAAATGAGCCACAATTCGTGTAAAATATATGCGAGTGGGACTCATTTTAAATATAAATCAGGACCCTAATAACTACAGAATAAGTCACATTAACGTGTATTTTATAACGGCTTTGGCTCATTTTGCCGTAGTTACGGCGATATGATCCTAATGTGACGTCCAGAAATAAAAGTGGGATAAAGTGAGTTTATGACTTGAAACAATTAGCTATTTTTAGTTGTTTGACTAAAAAGCTGGTTGACTCGACTAACTTACTATATTGCACCATCACCCGCTGATTTTACTCTACAACTCTTATTTATAAACTAGTTCTGAATAAGCGTGTTTTACTATACGAGAGAGGGTACAAAAAGAAAAAATAAAATTTGAAAAAAACGTTATTTTCTTATTCTCTTTAGTTTATACCTATACTTAATTAAAATTGCTACACGATGATATGTTTTATCATGTTGAAGTGCTTTAATATATCAGTTTGTGCTAAATAAAGTTAGGTTTTTTGATTAAACATCAATATAGTTAAAAATCATCATTAAAATAGAATTTTCTTGAGCAATCATTTTGAATTAGCAGAAATAAAGTTGAAATTTGTGCTTTGTAAGTAATTTTAAACCTAACATAGGTTTTTTAATGTTTTGATTGTAAAACTATTCAAAATTTAAAAATTAATTTTAAAAAGTCCATTCCAAACTTTTAAATAAAAGTATTTTCTGTAATTGAAACATTAAAAAAAAAGGAATCAAGCGCGCCAGCAGCCCCCTACCTACCAAGCGGTAAAAAACTAAAAATCCTCAAAAAATTCATTTGTTTTGGTAATATTAAGAAGTATTCAAGAAATTTTTAATTCAAGAAGTTTTTTGAGAAAATATCTCGTGCAGAGAAACACATGACGCAAGTAAAGGCTGGTTCATAACTTATGTAAAAACGTCCTTTGGACTAAAGTCCAAAGGACGTTTTTACATACGTTTATACGCTGTATTTGTCTTTTGGACTTTGTCCAAAGGACGTTTTTACATAAGTATGAATCAGCCTTAAATAATAATTGGTTACATAACCGCTGAAAACTTTTTTTTTAATTTTTATCGCTCTCACGTTTATTGTTTCTTTCTTCCTGGCGGCGAGCGGTTACGCCCTTATTTTCAGCCTGGAAGACTTAAGCTTTAGTCTACAAAATTTCGCCTGAAACTGCATAATGGGAGATGTTATATTAATCAGAACGCGACCTAATAAAACCATTCCACGCCTTAAATGGCACACTTTCAGAAACAAGGCCTAATTAGAGTATCCCAGTGTCCTAACTAAAATCCACCGCATTTAGGCCGCGGGGGAAGTAGTGGTACGTGGTTTTTGAAGCCGTCAGAAAATTTTAGGAAGTTAAAACCGCGAAAATAGGCGTTTGAGGTAAGTTAAAAAATGGTTAAGTCTAAGTTTAAGCTTAGGCTTTTAGGAATAGGTTTTACCCCACTTCCGACTCCGGTACAGCATTTTTATAGCAGTAAGTTGGGAACTCGGGGGTCGAGGCTGTGGCGCAGTGGCAGATTTTACGTCTTGCATACTGAAGGTGCTTGGATCGAGTCCCTGCTGAGACACACTGCATTTTGATAATATTTTTTGTTAATATTGTTATATGTAGTATTTGGTTGCGCAATTAGTGCTGAGTAACATCGGCCTTGCGTATCCTGCTTTATGCGAAATAAATAAATAAATAAAAAAATAACTTGGAGCCGCAAACAATGGGATTTTGTAGCCGCAAACAATAGGAACTTGGAGCCGAAAACAATGGAAACTTGAAGCCGAAAACAATGGGAACTTTGATACCTTAAAAACTTGATTAGGGGTTAGTTTTAGGTTTTGTTTAGACTTAGGTATAGGGTAATGCATGTAATTTCGGTACTTTTTGGACATTTTTAAAACCGTTTTTTGGCCATAACTTTTTTCAGCTTTGTTTGATCAAAAAGTTTTATATTACAAAGTTGTGTATTTTTTTATTCTAAATACACTGATATGCATAACAATTAACATCTACGTAAATTTCGTTTTATAAAGGACGATATCGAAAATGGCCACTTTGGAAAATTCGTTTGGTGCAACTAATTTCGGCACTTTTTTCTTCAGGCTATAACTTTCTTTTTTTTTGGTCAATATTAATGTTTAATGGCTGATTTGAAAGTTGACTGCTACATTTACTGCCATATTGGTTATTTTTACTCTAATTTGTTTTTATCTGAGTGAAAAATTAAAAACTAAATTAAAGTACCGACATTAAATGCATTTTCCAAAGTGCCAAAATTAAATGCACTTTTGCCCATTTTCCTTCAAGAAGTTACTACAGCCAACGATAAAATTGGTAGATCATGTTATGACTGTCCTTTTTTTGCCCATTCATCTAGTTTCAAACGAGCTATCAATCTCTTCTCAATTCAAATTTGGGACCAAGTTATGATAAGATATGTAATCAAAACTTGAAAAAGTGCCGAAATTAAATGCATGACCCTTGGTTTTGACAATTTTTACTTTCGCCTTCAAGTTTTTAACATACGGCTCCAAAATCCAAAACTGGGTTTCTTTGGCTACAAAAACCCTAAATCGCAGTAATGTGTCTGAGCAATATATGAAGTCACATATTTTTCGTAAACTTTTATGTTATATATTTTTTTTAAAACCAGCAATTTATCGCAAATTCCACCTACTTACGATTTATTACGTGATACGTATGACGTGTGAAAAAATGAATAAACATATTTAGCTAATCAAAAAACAAATTAAAATCTAAACTTATTTGTTAAAGAAATAACAGCTACGCTTTTAAACAATTCTGACTAGTGATTTTACCCGGAGCTCCGAGCTCCGGAGCTTTGCCCTATTTTGGTATACTAATTTCATGAATAATTAAAGAGTAATAACATAAATTTTTTTATCAAAAATTTTTTTTAAACTAAATTTAAAAAGTCATAAATATCCAAGTAGAATAACTTAGAATATATTTCAAAATTAAATACGCTTGAAATCGCTCATTTAAGGGGCGGAGCTCCGGAGCTGCCTCCGCTTCGAATGGCCGAAACGTGATATTGAAGGGTAGGAACATCACTCACCAATTTTGACGCGGCACATATACTGTTAAGTAAAACCTAATTATCACTTCTATACAATTTATGACATAATTAAAAAATTTACATATTTTCTCCGAAAAGTGTTTTTTTTTTGTTTTAAATTCGTTGTTATTACTGTAAATTTAACAAAAAACCAAAAAATCTTCTAAAACTTTTGATAATAATTAAAAACCAAAACGGATAAATTTTAGAAGAACTGCAAAAAAATTATTGTTTCAAAAAATATTGATTGTAGAAAACTATCTAATAAAAAAATAGTTGCACAAAAATTGTTTCACAAGTTGTATGCAATACTATCACGTTTACAAAACAATATTTTTTACAATAGTTTTTTTTGTTAAAAAATATCGAAAAACTAGCATAAGTTGACTAAAAACAATAACAAGAACGCAAACTTTTTCTTAATTTTAACGCTGACAATAGTGTCCTTGAAAAAAATTTAAAACAGATAACACTAATATTTTTAAATGACGGGTATCCTAAATAAATTGATTTTCTCAATATTGGATGGATTTTGATAAAACTTTGCAGAAAGAAAGCTTAAGTAGCCAAGCATTTAATTATTAAATTTTCTTTAATTCCAACAAGTAACAAATAAATAGCACTAATTTAAAAAAAAACTTGACAACGTGTGGTTTTTTCAAGACTGAAGTTTATGATCATCATCATCAATTTGAGTTATAAACGAATATATTAAAATGAGTTAAATATGTAATTTAGTTAAATATGCAGAAAAAAAGCTTAAGTAGCCAAGCATTTAATTGTTAAATTTTCTTTAATTCCAACAAGTAACAAATAAATAGCACTAATTTAAAAAAAAACTTGACAACGTGTGGTTTTTTTCAAGACTGAAGTTTATCATCATCATCATCAATTTGAGTTATAAACGAATATATTAAAATGAGTTAAATATGTAATTTAGTTCTCTGAGCTTATAAAATGAAAGTCTTGTAACTTATTTCAGTTTTAAACGAAATGAACACAAAGTGGTGCATTTTAAATGTCACCCACACAAAAATACAGTCAAACGTTCGCTACTTTTTTTCGGTAAAATATTCCTATAGGCACCTTGCACTGGATCTCGGTTTATATATGAAGTATGCAATATACATAAGCGTCACCATAATGGATAATTACCGTATCTCCTAATTATCTTTCGTAGTATGCAGATCAGCCGATCGAAAGCGCGCGAAATTTCAATCGGTTGATCTGCATACTATGTATGAAAGATAAATAGGAGATACGGTAATTATCCATTATTGTGACACTTATGTATATTGCATACTTCATGCATAAACCGAGATCCAGTGCAAGGTGCCTATTCATTAATTATTACAGGTCGGAATAGACCCTTCTCAAAAATTTAAACAGGTTGACCACATAGGCTTTACTTTTGTCAAAATAGTACTAAAAGACCGCTGTTTTTCATATGTAAAAATAATTGAAAACTATAGTCTTAATTTAATTAGAATCCCTGTTTTTTAAGTAAATAAATTGGAATCTAGTACCATGGTAAACTTCATAAATAACTGGAAAAACTTAAACTTATGGAAGCATGTAATATTTTTATACTTTTTTACGTAAATATTTATTTAATTAATATCAATTTTAAGCGAATATTTGGTTGTTTTGCTTGCTTCGCATTTCACTTTTTGTGAAATTTTAGAATATTACAAAAACGCGCAGTTTTTTGTATAGTGTGATTGATGCGTTCGTGAATTTTAAGCAAAATTTGTTTAAAACATTATTTCAGACGAGCCAAACGGATTTTAAGCTGAAACCTCGGGGCGTAAAAGTTTTCCACTGATTTATGCATTTTGTTTACATTACATAGTTTTGTTTTGGCACAGAAGTTAGAAGGATTGACGGTTTTCAGAGCAATCAATGCCATTTTTAAACAAATTTACTCAAGTAAAGTTTACCAAAAGTTTTTTTTAGAAATCTGTGGTTGTTCAAGCGAATCAAGTTATCTATCAATATAACTTGAACTTAGCGATTTAATGGCTAGTTAAGAATGATATTAATTTTTTGTTGCTTGTGAATTTTTACCGGTGTTTACTTTCGAAACCACGTGCACCTTGTTTTGCTTTTATCTAATTGTTTTGATTTTTAGTTTGGTTTTACCAAATTGACAAAATTTCGAAAAAAAACTACAGCAATATTAGTAATAATCTCTTGTATAATTTTTTGATAATTCTTCTCTATTTTTCTGTTCAAACTTAGATCTGAAAAAATTGTATATGTAGTTTAGACATTGACTAATGTCTAAATTTTTCATCCTCGTTGAAAAAAAAGTTCTACAAACGTGGACTGAAGGATATTAAGTTATTCATGTATGTTCTAGAAGTCACGCAATGTAAATAAAATTATATTGATTTTATATCCAGCTATCCTTGAAGCAAAAACCAATATTAACATTAAATTTTTTAAACAATTTTTTTCTGAGGTGAAAATGATTTTTTGTAATTTATAGAAACGGAAAAAATTTAAGCAATTTCGAAACTTTAAAAGTTTCATATTACAATACTATATCGAACTGAACACTTTTATGAATAATTATTTATATGTAAAAACGTTAATGTAACTGAGTTAAATTAGTCGAGTATTAATTCGGTCACCGTACTTTATTTTTTCCATGCGCGAAATCGAGCCACTGTCATTATAAAATACACGTGACTGTGACTCAATATGTAGTTAATACGTGTTGTTTGAAAATAAAAATGAGTCGCAGTCGCGTGTGTTTTATACGAATTGTGGCTCATTTTGCCGTGGTAACGACGATCTATCTAGCCATACGCAGTTCATCGCATAACTTTACGCATTGTAAAAATAACAACCCGTGGCCGAAATTAAGGCTGGCCAAATTTAAGTCAGTTACCTTACAATTAAAAAATAAAAAAAAGCTCACTTCTTTAAGTAGAAAAAATGCCACATATGGTGTGAAGATGGCCGTATACATGACCAATATTAAAATTATCCAGTCCCAAACTGCTTTGAAAGGGGAATAGTGAAGAATTGTACAGTGGTGTATTCTTGTGGGCTGGAGTTTGTACTCTGGAAGAACGTCCGCACCCAAGGACAGTACCTAAATAAAAATCTTTATAATAATATTTATTCAATATATTATAAAAAAATTATTTATTTGGCTGAAACTAGGATACGCAAGGTCTATGAATCAGCGCTAACTGCGCAATCAAATATTATACACACCAATATTATCATAGTATTTCGGAAATCTTTAACGAACGTTTTATATATATATATATATATATATATATATATATATATATATATATATATATATATAGACGAACGTTTTATATATATATATATATATATATATATATATATATATATATATATATATATATATATATATATATATATATATATATATATATATATATATATATATATATATATATCACTAATAATCAATTTTTTAGGTTATTTAGTGTAAAATAAATAAAAATTTATAGTTTTTTGCGAAAGATAGAGTTTAGCTTTTGACTGTATGAACTATATATACACATTTAATACTTTTGCTAGTATATGCAAGATTTTGTGTTAACAGTTAACTGTATGTTATGCTTTAACTGCGATGCTATTTTTTAAGTAAAGACAAGAATTAGTTTGACTTCGTTTTAAACCGTTTCTGTTTCAAATCACTTACTTGAGCCAATCGAATATCCAACAACTTTATCCGTTTAAAAAATTTACGATTGTTTTTAAAAATATAAGAATATAAATCTCAGAAAATTTCACGGATATCCAAATCGTAATATTCATTATACAATTTATTTCGAGATATATAATTAATTACGATTACGATGGCCGAATAATGCTCAGACAACTTTTAACAAAAATTAAAACAAACCAAGACTCGTAGGGCAACGGAAAGTCGAATGATCTGAAACAACAGAGTTCTACTTGAGTTTTAATTCTAATTCAAAACAGTAATAATTTAAATTCCATACATTTCAACTTACCCGTTGTTAATATTAATAACTTACGGTATTTAAAATCGGGGTTTATTCGGAGTTTATGTAAATTTATTTTTATATTGTGAGGATTGGAAATGAAGACGCCGAGATAAATCGCAACTTCATTCCTAATCCTGTATACCTAAAAGTCCAGAGAAATATGCGCGATTTTTTGTGAAAACACATAAAATATAAGTTTTTCTCAGGTAGTAAGTGTGTGTGACGTCCAAAAATACGAGGCCAAGTAATGCCAGTTTTTAAACTGAAAGAAAGCGAAATATTAGTTATTTTTTAATCGTGTAATACTATATTCGTCGGTAAAGCTGTAAAACTTCTAATTCGTCGGTTTATGACAAAATTAAGCGAAATTGCAAAAATGCTTATATTAAGGTTATGAGTTTAAAATGACGTCTATTATATACCGATTGAAACTTTTTTATGTAAAAAGGAATTGTAATTTCCAGTTTCGCTATACTTCACTGAATGCAACGATAACTCGCATTTCTAGTGCGTCGTATTTCTGAATTATCAACCCAACGATTACGTAGTTGTAATCCAGGCGACCGTGCTCGTCCGCTATCGGGATCATGGGCCGCAGTTTGGGGGTCCGATGTGGTATCCGCCGAAACATGGAATTAAGAGCTCCGGCTCGGCTTTTTCTCTTCTTGGGGGGTTCCGTTACCCGCTTATTGGGTTCCTGTACCCGCTTGCTGGGTTCCTGTACCCGATTATTGAGTTCCGGTAGGACCCGGCGATTATTTTGTTCCGGCGGGGTTTGGACCCGATTATTGGATTCAACTGGCGGCGGGACTTGAACTCGAAGTTCAGGGACCCGGACCTGAAGTTCAGGGACCGCAGGGGTGGTCCCGTCCGGAAAATCTCCTCCACGCGCCACGTCGTATTCCGCGCGAACGACGGGGGGTGGCTCCGCGTGACGTCCAACGCCTCCGCCGAAAAATTTGCATACAGGCATAATGATAGAGCCAACTCGTCTATTGTCATAGTTTTAAAAAGCGGAAGCTAATATACCAACGCTCCGCGCGCATAATACACAACTGGCAATGAACAGGAACACTATTCTTCTTGAATAAACTAAGGGTCATATACATTTAGTATATACAAATATTCATAGTTGTATTAAAACAATAAAACGAAAAATAATCATTCTTTAATAAAGAAAATCTCAAGTTAGACTTAAGACACAACAGATAATAAACCAATATTGAACTTTTACTTCACAAAATCCTTGTTTTTAAACCTTTTTAGTTTTAGAATTTTTGTGTTACAAAACCTACTAATAGCTAATATAGTTGCGGATTTATATATTTGTACGCAATTCAATCGACTTTTTTTCTGGCTAAAACTCAATCAATTTTTTTAGATATATAGGCTAGTGAGCTCCTGAAATTGCTTTCTCACTACACAACGCAAACAAAAACAAGTCAATAGTAGAACTGTAATGTGTTTAAAGATATTAACGGTTGCAAATAATTTTGAAATTCTAAACAGTTATTTTTAAATCACCTAAAACGTTGTTTTTGAATTGCTTCAAAAATTTAGTTATATTGATTTTTTTGTTTTCACGAGAAATACAGAGTTTTTTTTTCATTTTGTGTTTTAAATATTGTTTGTTTTCACAAAACTAGGATTAACTAAATAATAACAATAATAGCTAAGATGTATTTTTAAATCATATTTAGAACAGAAAAATCAGAAAAAAATTTATATTTTAGATTTTTTAACTTTAATTATGCAAAAAATCATCAACCTATCCGTACACGTTTTTTAGTATTTTACTTTAGCAACGATGAGAACATTAGCAACATATGGATATTTTAATTCAACATTCAGAAATATTAAAAAATAACACCCTTTTTTAATTAAAAATTCCATAATATTCTATGGAAATGCTCAAGTGAGCTGATTATATATAGAACAAATATACTTTACTGGATAAAATTAAATAAAAACTATAAACTATAAAACTATAAAAAATATAAACTACTTATAATAGCATTTAATTAACTTAGATAAACAAAACATTTGCATTTAAAATTCTAAATAAATCTAATTCGCAAATTTACAAATGACGCTTAAAAATGACCTACATATTATATGGAAACTATTCTTAAACCAGTATCTTAAAATAAAATTATAAAAAAAGACTTATATTTTGTTTACAAAAAGTAACATTAAAAAAACAATAATGACTTTTTTGCCATACCGGACAGTTGTGATTGAATGTCAGAATTTTGTAAGCATATATATGATGGATGATCTAAATCAGATAAATTACCTACTCGCTATTTAGCTATGCTTAAATCTGCCGCTCCTATTTTGATAAATTGAGTTATAAAAAAAGAGTTGAATTCCTGTGCCAATAAGCATCTCCGCATCGCGTTAATATTCTCGCACGTATAGGTATTTTTTTAAGAAAACAGAGGCGCTTTCAAATGAGCTTTTATATTCGCAATATACCTAAAATACAATATTTTAATTGTTTTATTTTTAAACAACATTAATTTCAATTTTACTTTGTTTTAATAGAGAGCAAACAGAAGGTTTTGTTAGAAAACCACCCAAAAAAATTTTATGGGTTGAGTGGGGCACTAAAATTAGCAAAGCTGAGCGTATAGCAGTAAATATAACCTTTTGTAAAAAAGCATAAAATCTTAATATACTATTAATTAAAACAATGTTCTGGTAAAAATTATAAAAATACAAATAAGATGGAAGCAAAGCATAACCTTTAAATAGGCAAATATCAGATTTGATTTTTTTATTATATGCTAATCACAGTAACCAAAATCGATAATTCAAAATATTTATTTTTTTGTTTTTTAATACAAAGCTAAACGCTAAAGAGCTTAAGACGCTCCCAAAGCTAAAACGTTTAATAAAATATATGCTGTTTAAATTAAAAGATGTTTCAAAAGCAATTTAACGGTAAAAATTAAAAAAAAACAATAAAAATTATGTTTTTTAGGTCTAATAACGTTCAAATAGTTTCGCTTAGAAAATTTCTGAATGCTTAAAATCTATATCAGATTTAAAAGAATAGTCCTTTAGATTTGGACTTTAGCCTATATTTAAATTCTTAAATTTAATTTACAAAAACTGGGTTAATTAACAATAACTACCGTACTATTTTCTAAATACCAAAATACAAAATAAAACCGCTACAAAAGTGTATCAAAAATCAACTGCCCGAAATTACTCTTATTTTTTATAATCAAGATTTACTATTAAATTGAAACCCAAAAAGCTGCCGAAACTCATTTGTTTGCAGCTAATAAATCCATTCGGTGTCGAAGGCTTAATGCTCTTCGCGAGTACTTCTTCTATTCGAAGGAAGATATAGAAATTCCAGTTTTTTTTCGTATGAAAAGCGATAAGTACAGCCTGTCTGTATGCGGACAGTTTTTTTTAATGGAGCTATATGTTATGTATAGCTGAAACGAGAGAGAAAGAGAGCGACGACCGTCTACTACGAATACAATCCGGAGAGCGCGTGGAAAAAAGGCTCTCTGTTCAAAAATTTAGAAGGACGGTAATTACACAGCCCTGGGATTATGCCTACGGGCGTGTGGGTGGACTCGACAGGTGTGGGGCGCGCCGGGCCAAAGGGCAGGGGAGAGACTGCGCGCTAAAGTCCTCCACGAAAACTCCACGAATCGCGGGGTGGGCGGGGGTTCGGAACCCGGGGTCGGGGTTTTAAATTTACGTCCACGCCACGGCGAAGGAGCTAATTGATTCGCCCGGCGGGAGGGACTCCCTCTATCTGTCTCCTTTAGCCGCCTGGCTTCTCCTTATGTCGACCACCATGACAAAAAGAGTCAGATTTGTCATAAAATACTAGTAACTGTGACTGTTTTTATCTATTAAAAACAGTCAAACAAGATAAACCTAATGAGTCAGAGTCACGCTGATTTTGTAATGATTGTGACTTTTTGTGTCAAAGTAGGAACGACTGGAAAATGAAAGGGGCGCTTCTTCCACGCGCAGCAAAAGTTCGCTTTTTTTAGAATATAATCGTTTATTAATTCGATAAAACGCCAGCATATATCGACATTTTAGCAATTGACTGTTTGAATAAAACCTCGGAATTTTTGTTT
>JASAMX010035298.1:0-10723 GCA_030248175.1 Microlaimidae sp. YZB2_3 | reverse complement strand
GGTAATTTCAGAAGAAAGCCAGCTTTCAATCACGAGGATAAAATCAAAAAAAGTATTATTATAAGTTGCATCATTTTCAGAGGTCAAAACATTAAACTCTGCTAAGGAATTTCTTATACTTCTGGCATTACAGCATAATGCTTGAAGTACTGTGCTGCCAGTGGGTCGCAGAAACTCCTATGCAGAGTTTATTGTTTTTTCCTCAACAAAAATTTTTTTTGCATAGGTGTCATACAAATAAGGGTCCCCCAAATTATCATACCGAATGTACACTTTTGACTGTGGGTGTTTTATTTTATGCAGTTTAAGGGTGTCAAGTAGTTTGGATTGAGTTGCCCTTTGGTCAATAGTTAGTGAAGGGCGAATGAACAAAATAACGTTATTTAAGAAAAAATGGTTTGCAACTATAGTTTATGGGATAAAATACAACAATACTATATTAACAATGTGTAAATACACACCTAATAACAGCAATGTAATTAAAAATATGTTTTTAAAAGCGTTTCTTAGTCAAATTTATGATTTTAAAAGTTGTTTAAGATTTCGCCGACGGTCCATTTAAAAGAGTCCATGAATAGTCAGATTTGATGGTGTTTATGGACTAATTGCTGGAAATTGGCTACTACTGGTAGGTTAGGACTTAGTCTCCAGCCTCTCCTAAGAAAACCCGGGCCTCTTATAAGAGGCTGAGGCAAAAATCAGGACGGCTCTATCGCCTTTAATAATTCATTTTAATTTACACTTGATATTAAATCAAGTAGATCTCATTCTCTACTATCCATCCATATTTTTAGTTTTAAAATCACTCCAGTATTTAGTGAGATATTGAAATTTTTCCTTACGAGAGGCTGGGAGCGTGTTACGAGAGGCTGTTACGAGAGGCTAACTTAATTCTTGTCTTGGTAATACGAAAAAAATAATATTAGTTTGATTAAAGGCTTAATAAAAAAAATTCTTAATAACATAAATGGTACATGCCAAAATAGGGCAATTTTTGGGTATAATTCGTATAATTCTTATAACTCCTATAATATTCTTATAACGTATATTTTTAATTCTTATAACTCCTAATGAAAAGCTCGAATCTCAAAAATAACCACAAAAACCAAGCCTACGGGTCCGATTTAGGGTATGAAGATGTTTTATAAATGTATTTTACTTTAGGGTCGGTCATATCGAATTTTGGGACGCGTATGGGAATCCTACCATACAATATAGCTTGATTTTTAAGCTTTGCTTAGACTTAGATGAATAAATCTGATTCAAACAAAGTTTAAATTAGCTTTTTTAACAAAACCAAATTCGTTGTCGATATTTTTGGTTATAACTAATAACTATAACTATAAATATAACTATAACTAATAAATATTTTTGGTTATAAAATTTTTGTTATAACATCATTGGTACAAGTCTGAAAATTTTACAAAAAACTGATACTGATAGTGGAACCTATTCTGTTTTCACCAAAGATAATAATAATTTTCCATATTTGACCCAAACCACAATCAAACACTTGAAAACATAAATTTTTCTGTAAGAGATGTTTTGAAATTTCTTAAAAAACTGCCAAATAAATTGTCTCGTACTCCTGATGATATTCCTGCTCTTTTTCTAAAGCGCTTAGCAAAAGTTATTGCAGAACCCCTTTCTAAAATATTCCAAAAATCTTTTGATTCAAGTGAACTTCCAAGTGATTGGAAAATTGCACTAACTAAACCAGTGTACAAAAAATGTTCAAAATGTCAAAAAGAAAACTATCGTCCAATCTCTCTTACATGTTTTTCTTGTAAAATAATGGAACAGATTGTAAAAGCTGAGCTTTCTATCTTTTTTGTAAAATATATTATCTTACCTTCAGCATGGTTTTAAAGATAAAAGCTCAACAGTTACACAACTTCTTGATGTTTACAATGATTGGACTTTGGCTTTTCAAGATAAACAATCAGTTGATGTAGTTTACTTGGATTTTGCTAAAGCTTTTGATACCGTATCGCATCAAAAGCTTTTGTTTAAATTAAATAAATATGGAATTTCTGGCAGACTTCTAAAATGGATAGAAGCTTTTTTAACAAATAGAGAAATGAAAATAGTAATAAACAACACTTTTTCACCTTCCTACCCAGTTACAAGTTCAGTACCACAGGGCTCAGTTTTGGGACCATTTTTTTTTCTTATTTATGTTAACGATATTGTCAATTGTGTCCAAAATTCAGAAATTAGACTTTTTGCAGATGATGCAAAGGTTTATACCAGTTTTTCAGACTCAAATGACAATCAAATAAAATTACAAGATGATCTAAATAGAATTGCCCAATGGGCCCAAGATTGGCAGCTCAATTTATCTGAAAATAAATGTGAAGTACTACATTTAAATACTTGTAAAAATGTACACAAAACGGATTATTACTTAAATAATAAGAAGCTACCTAAAACTAATATGGTAAAAGACTTAGGTGTGTTCATCACTAGTGACTTAAAGTTTTCAACACACTGTAAAAAAATAGCTAGCAAAGCTTTAAAAACAGTTAACTTAATTTTTAGATTTTTCAAATCCCAATCCATTAAAAACTATCTTATTGCTTATAAAAGTTTTGTGCGTCCTACTGTTGAGGGGGCTGGGGGGGGGGGGGGAGGGCGGGGGGGGGGGGGGGGGGGGGGGGGGGGGGGGGGGGGGGTGGAAGGGGGGGGGGGGGGGGAGGGGGGGGGGGGGGGGGTGGGTGGGGGAAAAAAAGATATAAAAAAAAAAAAAAGAGAAGGGGAAGGGAGAAGAGGGGGAAAAAAAGAAAAAAAAAGGGGAAGGGAGGGGAAAAAGGAATAAGATAATATAGATAGAAAAAAGGAGGAAAAAAAATGAGAAGAGAGGCGTGGTAGAGAAAGGGGGTATTTTGAGTGTTTTTTTTGGGGGGGGGGGGGGGGTGGGGGGGGGGGGGGCCAATATAAAAAAGGGGGGGATTTTTCAGACCGTGCACAGGTCTGGTTGAGTATGCAAGTGTTGTTTGGAACCCATATATGACTAAAGATAAATATATTATAGAAAAAGTCCAACGCTATTTTACCAAACGAGTTTTTAAATCTTGTAACTTAAAAGATACTGGATACATAAAAGAACTAAGTACACTTAATCTGGAAACTTTAGAGAAAAGAAGAGAAAAGATGGATATGTTTGAAACATATAAAATCTTAAATCAACTGGTAAATTTAAACCCTGAGAAATATTTTGTTCTTAACCCAAATTCAACCAGAGGACATTCAAAAAAACTCAAAAAACAGCACTCAAGAGTCAATTGTAGAAAATACAGTTTTTTTAGTAGAGTTATAAGTAAATGGAATTATCTAAATGAAGATCAAGTTAGTTCCGAAACTCTATACCAATTTAAAAAATCTTTGATGAATTAACTCATGGAAATTATAATGACTAAATAAAGAGCTTTATTTTCTAAAGCCTTTAGTCATTTTTTTCTAGTAAGTCAAAATCAGCCAGGTTTTCTTGCAACTTTGTGTGTTTTTTTTTTCTTGTTTTTGTAACTCAACTGGGTTGCAATCACATTTGTGTTTGTGTTTTTCTTATGTATTACTAGAAAATAAAATCTTGAATCTTGAATCTTGGAACCTCCAGGAAGTTGGCATGTTTTTCTAGCATGTTTTTGCATGTTTTAGCAAAGTTATGTTGATTTAAAGATTTATACTTGAATTTAGGGCATAAAAACCTAATATTTATAAAAAAAAAGCACAACTATTTTCACTTATTTATGCATCAAACAATTTTTCTTTTAGTTTAATTTGGTTTTAATTATATTATTTTACAGCATGTTTTTGCAGGTTTTTGTATGTTTTTAAAGTTTATAAATTCCAGTCATGGACCACTATTTTGCCAGCCATGGAGTACTGTTATTCCAGCATGTTTTCAAAAAACGGCGTTTGCGATTCTCAGTAATAGTAATCTTCAGTAATTCTCAGTAACGACATCAGATTCTCAGATTTTACCTTCGCAGCTGTTTCCTAACCTAAGCTTACGTGTTCCTAAGCCTTAGCAAAACCTAAAAAAACAATCTAAGCTTTTGCTACGCTGTTGTTTGATAAGTTTGATTTGAAGTTTAGCTTGTTTTTTTAGGTTTTTCTTAGGCTTAGGAACATGTAAGCTTAGGCTTTCGAAAGAGGGCTAAGGTTGTTTTTTTATGTTTTTTAGGCTTAGGAACATGTAAGCTTAGGTTAGGAAACAGCTGCGGGGGTTAAATCTGCAGAGCTAATTCCTGCTAGCCGCTAAGATAGGTTATTACTGAAAATTACTGAGAATTACCATTACTGAGAATAGCAAACGCCCAAAAAACAGGAAGTTGGCATGTCAAAAAAGGAAGTTGGCATGTTAAAAAAAGGAAGTTGGCATGTCTTAGCTCGCCTACAATTAGACGCTCGATTTGTGACATTTTTATAAAAATCAATAAAACAAGTGTTCAGCGCCGCCGAACGGGCTTATTTGAAAACTCTTACCAGATTTTTAATTAGATTCCATAAATAGCGACGTAATATAACTGTCTCTCTCTTTCTGTGTGTGTATATGTTTGTGTATGTATATGTATGTATGTATATGTGTGTATGTGATACCTAACCCTTTCTTCAGCCACTTTTATTGTTTAAGTTTGTCTTGATCTTAATAGTTTTCTTTTATTGACTTATTTGCTACTAAACATTACAGCAGGGTAACTGACTTAAATTCGGTCAACCTTAATTTCGGCCACTGGCTGTTATTTTTGTTATGCGCATGGTTATGAAATGAACTGCATTTGGCTACATAGATGAAATTACAATTTATCTTGCCATACGCAGTTTCTTTCATATGTTTTGCGCATGAAAAAAATAACAGCTGGTGGCCGAAAATAAGGATGGCCGAATTTAAGTCGGTTACTCTAAAACAAAATTACTACGTCACTGGAGTTTCGTTAATATAATGTGCGTGTGGTTCTATAATAAATGCAACATACTAATATATTTGCATATATTATATATTGCGAAAATGAAATTTTTAAATAAAAGTTGATTTGTATCTGTACTTTTAAATTTTAAAAGATTTAAAATATAGTGGAATGGAGGGAACGACTTTAGCCACTTACAAGATTTCAAAATACATTCATAAATAAGCAAACTTTCAGATACATTAAAAAGATTTATGCGAAAATTATATGTGCAGTTATTATTCCAATTTACAGTTTATACTCGGTCACTGATATGAATTTTGTATAGATCGATTCGTTGGTGATCACTTAATTTTGTTGTCAATTGTTCGCAAATTATTTTGTTAAAAGTGTGATATTTCTCTGCTTTTTCCCTCAAAATGTTTTTATTAGTTTTTTTAGTAACTAAAATTTAAAGTTTATTCATAAAAATAACATGTAGTTGTAGTAAACATAACTAGTAATTCAGAATATGTTTTTTTAAAAAATAAGTTGATAAAAAAAAACTCAGTGCTTAAAAACCAATAAATTATAATAATCATTACTAAAGCCAGCCGGTATCAGTAAACTAGTAATGTCCCTACAAACCAATATCATACTTTGGAGCTTCCGCCATTTAAAACTGAGAGACCTCCGGAGCTGCAGAGCTTCACCCTTTAAATCGGATATTTGAAATCTGTTTTAATAAGTTTTACAAAAATTTAGTTTACAAAAAATTTTTGAAAAAAATATTCTATGAAATTATTACACTTTACTTATTCACGAAATTCAATACCGCAATTTACTACACTTATAATAAGCTTATTGGATTTATTTTGCAATGATTTAAGAATTTTAGGATTTTTTTTATTTATTTAAACTATTTTTAGTCTTTTGGCCGTAATTAAAGGAACACTGTCACAAATAAAATTTCTATTACGCCCTAAATGAACTACTCTTTTAATACAAAACTTAATCTAATCTACCTTAAATTAAACATTTTGCTTTTACAACATTAATAAATTTTAACTTAATTGGTTCAGGAACAAAAGAGTTGTATGATCCGGGCGTTATAGGAATTTCATTTGTGGTATTACTCCTTCAAAAACTAAACAATAAATTCGGAAATACTTTTGTATTTTATTTTTTTTGGAAAGTTTTATATTAATATTAGGAAATTTCTTTAAGCAATATTTTTATTATTATCACATCAAAATACACACAAGAAAACAAAAAATTCAGAAACTAAATTCGAATGCCACCAAGAAGCGACATTACTTAAACAACGAATGTTGTTGGATTAATGCCAAAAGTTCATTTTAAATCCATTTCCAAATACTTGAAATGGTTAAAATTAAAAAAAATATACCTATTTATATCTGAAAACGTCATTTATTGTGCAGAAATATATTAAAAAAGCATGAAAAAATTACTTTCTGTCATAATATAATAATATACGTATTTATCTATGTTTTTATATTGAAATATGCATATAAAATAAATATTAGAGATGTTTTATAAGATTTTGGCCCATTTTATGTAAATTACAAAATAAACTGACTCAGTTTGCTGCGTTTAAGTTAAACGGAAATTCGAAACATTAAATGTCACTCTAGCTTAGCGATCGACCGGGGCCCCGGCCCCGGCCCCGGCTTGCCCCGGCACTTTTTTTCTACCCCGGCCCCGGCCCCGGCCCCGGCAAACGCAATTTTCTCTACCCCGGCCCCGGCCCCGGCAATTTAGCTGTCAAATCAACCGGGGCAAACCGGGGTAAGGAATCCTAAAAATACAAATTTCAAAACACTTTTTTACAATTTTACACTGATAAATATATAAAATTTTATTTAAAGAGCTAATGTCTATATTTTATTTCGCTTGAATAAGAGGATATTTATTATTTATATTTTAAGATTTTATTAAAACTCTATTTTAATAAGATTTTTTATTTTAATCATGAGTCATTATTCTAAGAATTTAAAGACTTTTTGAGCATTAAAAACCATTTTGTAAATTTTATTTACAAGATTAGGGTTTGACATTAGAAGTCAATTCATGAGACGTATACAATAAATATTAGAGTTATTATAATATCATGGTTTATATAAAAGATATATAACCCAAGAGAAGTTTCGGCTATGTGTACTGTACAGTAAATTTTTGAACTAAATTTAAAAGTGAAATGACGCACATTTTACTTTTTGGCGCAAGCTACTTTCTGTGCATCCCAACAAAAATTCACAGCAATATTTTGTACACCAAATTGGTTTTTCCGACATGTTTACAAAATCGCCGCGTACAAAAAATTAGCAGAAATCGGTAATAATTCCTATTAAATATGCTCATGTGTGAGTTTTTCTATGAAAATATATCGTACAACTGGACATTTGTTTGGATTATAGTATATTCTTACTTTTATTTTTAGGTGTTATTGAAACTGTTTCAAAATTTAGTGATGTTAAAACTTTTTTTTTTCAATAAAAAAAATTCCAGTTGATTTCTTGTTTTTATTTTAAAATTTTTAAATTTATTGCCGAAACTACACTGGTATTCATAAATTCGTAGGGTCTATTCGGATTGGGTCCGCATGTTTTGGTAGGAAAATCCTGCTACGCCAGTCCACTTTTTTAGCGAGTTTAATATTTTTATACAGCCCAAAAGACACCAAACTTAAATTTTTTAACAAGAAATTCGTACGAACTGTTTGTATTTAATTTGGATAAAGTTTTCAAACAAAATTAGCTTAAAAAATCAACTAATACGTGTCGAAAATTAACGATATTGAACATTTGGTACAGTCTAAAAGGTGTACCACCCAGTCCAGAGTTTTTTTGCCAAAAGTTACGGAACCAGTTTGTATAAACCCGATCCAAAATTCGAATACCAGTAAAAGTGCTAGGTATTTAAATAGAAATTCCAGTAAAAATTATCTTTGAGCTTTTATTTTTAAAAAAATTGCTAATTTAGTTTAAATTTTTTATAATTATATTTTGAATAAAAGTAAGCATATATAACCCAAAAAAGGTGAAAACCTAATTTTTAAACAAAAAAATTTGCTGAAAATTCGAATTTGTGCGACTTTAATACTGAAAACCCGCCATTTTCTTCTGTTTCATAGGTGCACTGTGGTTTTTTAAAATTAATTCTTAACGCAATTTTTAACACAAGTGTTAGTGTTTTGCAGTGAATATAGGAACTTTTCTTCTACTTTTGCGTGAAAAGCACTACACAAATGAAACGGGTATTGACAGCAAGAAAAATCTCTGCGTAAGAAATCAGTGGTATATGCACAGAAAGTTGCGTACGTTAGAACTCGCACAATTTCATTTAAAAACTTAATGTATATAATTGCAAATTTTCTTGGGCCATATGTTTTTAATAAATATCGAGAAATTACAAAAAAGTGGTGCAAAATCACAAAAACAATTTCATTGCAAAAGTTCACGTGACATTGATTTTATGATTTTTTGCTAAAAAATAAGGTAGCTAATTAAAACGACTAAAACTAACAACTTGAAACAAGCTAAAAAGCGAACATAGTTGCTTGTACTCGCAATGTACGGGTGTGCATTGCCGGGAAATTTTATTTTAGCCGCGCCTTACCTTTAGTACTAAAGGTTCAAAAATCGTTTAGCCTTAGCTTTAGTACTAAACCCAAAAAAAGGCTTAGTACTAAAGCACTTTAGTCTTAGCTTTTGCCAAACTGACAAATATGGAAATATTCCTAAATTTTAAAAATTATCCCTTTTTTAAGGTAATTCTTAGCATTGCATTGGTTTACAGTAAAAACTCAACACTAAAGACGTTTTTAACGTTTATTGCATCAGGTTTTAGTTTTATATTTTAAAAGTATTATTTTTAGGGTTAATTTTACAGGTTTAAAGTTGCTCTTGTAACTGTATTCTAGTTTTAAATTTAAATGTTAATATTTATATCAAAAATGGTTAACTATCAAGAATAGTTTTTCTGAAATGATTATCTAAAGCAACAAAACATTTAACCAACATTTTTTATTAAAAAAACGCTTACTGCACAATTAACTTTACAAAATGCTCATATGAAAAAGTAAAAATAAGATTATTTTAATATTAAGCACTTAGAAACTCGAAAAAATACTTTAAAAAAGCAAAAAAAATTAGTATTTTTCAATGCTTAAACAAAAATAAGAAACACAAAAAATAAAACCCCATATTCATAGCACCTTGAAACCAAAATTCGTTTTAATCGCTTTTATCATTAATGTTCAAAATACTCACTTATGTTTTTTTTAAAGTAAAAATATAGTATATATAACTTCAGATAAGCATAGTTTTTTGGCAGCTGAGAGTAAGGGAATGGTTTGAGGTGGTTGGTTACCCGGGGTAAATTGCATCTTAAATTCTTGGAAGGATGTATGGAAAATTTCGAAATCTAAGAGGGTCAGGGTGTGTCTTGTGGGTTTTTCAAAACAAAATACTTTAGAGATGTCAGATTTACAATTCTGGAAGAGAGCCAGGTTAAAAAAATTTTCTGAGGAGAACACGATGTTTTTCAGGAGAGGAGTCCAAAATTTTGATGTTAAAGGACCCCACCATACCTCATTTTATGGATAGAAATCTTATTAAATAATCATGTTTTTGATTGGTGAACATTTTTTTTTTGGTTTTTTGTTTATTTTTTGGTCAATTATTTTTTGAGTGATTTTTCATTTTCCTGGCAAAAGCTAACGTTTCGCCGGGCCTATACCTTTTGCCGAGCTTTTGCCAACTAATTTCAGTTTAGCCGCGCCTTAGCTTTAGTACTAAGCCCAACAAACCCTTTAGTACTAAAGCACTTTAGCTTTAGCTTTAGTACTAATGACACACGTATCGCAATGATTTAATTATTTTACCTTTTACAATTTAAAAAGTATTTTTTAATTTAAAAAAGTGGTAATAAAGCTTTAAAAATGTTCTAACAATTTAAAATAAAAAGGTGCGTTTTAACCCCTCCTGTATGTTCATAGTCCGAAAATAGTTGAATAGAGGCATGTAAGTGAAGTTTTAAAAAAGATGTTTCTTCAAAATAATATTTTTGAAGACCAGCATTTTTTTAGATTTAGATTTACATTTCTACAATTATCAACATATTTTATTTATTTTAATATAAAAAAATTTCGCTATTTTCAAATAATTTTTTTATATAGGTATCCAATTTTGATTTTGGTTCCTTTAACACGTTTTGGTTTTTTAATCAAAACATACTCCCCGTATAAAAATGCTTTAACCCCTGTTCTATATGTGAAGCATTCTTTAAAAGTTATAAAAATGGTTAGTGAGATTAAGTATAATATTGCTTTAAACTTGAATATATTTCTAATAATTGCGTAAAGTGTATACTACTGTTGTAAAAAGTTATATTTACTTTTACTTAAACAAATGAAAAAAAAAACGAATTTTTTATTACTTTTCGTTTTACTCGACTTTTAATCCTTTGGGATTTTTTTCGTCCAAAAACCGCTGCAAATCCGCAAAAGATATATTGCGTCTGTGCTGCAGTGTGTGAAACTCTGTGGCTCTCGACGATCGTTGACTAAGATTTAACATTGGGCAGCAGTGGCGTGAAATCCTTTCTGCGGATTTGCAGTGGAATAAATACCAACGGGTTAAATTTCACTTACTTTTACTGTTACTCTTACTCGGATTTTTTCCTACAAATACTTAAATTAATTTACGTAAAATTTAAGTAATTTCAATAAAAAGATTTCCTATGGGCTTGTTGTAAAATTAGTCTTAGATTCTCAGAAAAAAGTTTTTTTAAGCCGCTAACACGCTAAACGC
>JASAMX010035292.1:0-55868 GCA_030248175.1 Microlaimidae sp. YZB2_3 | reverse complement strand
AATATCTAAACTTTTGTTCGAATTATTATTTTTTGTCATTTTACTGCAGCACTTTTTTCTTGGTTTCTTGCACAAATTTTCTTTGCTTTATCCTTGTACTTGGATTTCAAACGATTCTCAGATCCAGATGACGTAGGATATATTTACCCACAAGTACTTTAGATTTATACAAAAGACAATAAGATTATGAGTTAAACAGGTAACCAAAATATCCCACACAATCAACACAACACGCAGTATTTTTTGTTTTTAAAAAGTTCAATTGGGGTGGACTTTTAAAAACGAAGATGATGTATTAAAATTGTTTGTCCTATTTATATCATCTTCTTGGACAATGGAAGCGGGAGTGTCCAAATTTCGTCAAAGCTCAATGTCTACTTTCATGAAATTATCATTGCTTTCAAATAGTTTCTTTCTTAAAAAATTTTTTAAATTATACATTGGAATCATAATAAATATGATTAATACTTGCTTAAAAAATCTAATTTTTGGTCTTTTTTTAATTTAAAAACTTAAATGGAAAAATTTTAAAAAACAAACAAACAGATTTTTGTTTTATTTGAACTAAAAAAAAGCAATAAAAGTTTGTCTCATTAAAATTTATTTCAACAATAAATTTATGACGTAGTTGAAAAACTACACTATTCATAGTTTTCACACAGAATGAAACGTATTATAAAAAATAGAGCAGTAGCACTTTTGTGTTGTTGCTTTACTTAAAGCAAAAATATATAATACTATATATTATATTAGGGAAAAATATGTCACTCCTTACTAGAAGTGAAACAATCTTGTGCCATTTTTTGAGCACTGCCATTAATTGTCATGCACAAAAGATGGCAAAACAACTGCCATTAATTGGGCAAGTGTCGTGTAAATGGGCACTGCCTAAAAACTAGCAGTGTTTTCGCGAAACCAGACACAACCAGCCAATCACAGCAAACCAAAGGGTACAATTTAAATAACCACCGAGTCAATGTTTCAACGTATCTTAATATATTTTTAGAAGCAGATCCACCTGGCGTCAGGACGGTCTTCACCTAACTCCATTCAGACGACTAATCCGAGCTATCTTTTTATGGGGAAGAGTGGCTTTTTTTGGGGTGCATACTGCATAACCGGGTTTTGATGAAAAACCGCAGCTACCCCAATTTTTTTTGACTTATGTTATTAACTTTACAAGTTCAATTTTAAATCTTTCTTTCATTGGTGTTTTAAATTTAAAATTTAACAGCGGTAAACCAAAAAGCTTGAAACGGGGTCTAATTTTAAATACTGAATTTTTAAGAGCTTGCTATGAATTTAAAAATGTGTTTTTTTAAAAACATTATGTATGAAAAGACGGCTTATAGTGTCTTGTATTTTTTGCTGCTTTAAAAAGAAAAACTTCATTAAAATTAAACTTAATCGAAGGAAAAAGTTTACAACTACAATTGTACTTTTGTGAATTTTTAATGACTCTACCACACCATAAAATTGGGGTAACTACGGTTTTCGATCAAATAACCGTTTTATGCATTCCAAAATTAAACCGAGCTCTTGTTATTTAAAAAGGGCTTGGATTCTTTAATCGTCTTAACGGTTTTAGGTTAAAACCGTCCTGACGACAGGTCACTCGGCTTTTAAAAATATATTAAAATACGTTGAAACATTAACTCGGTGGGTATTTAAAATCGTACCTTTTGGTTTGCTGTGATTGGCTGGTTGTGTCTGGTTTCGCGAAAATACTGCTAGTTTTTAGGCAGTGCCCATTTACACGACACTTGCCCAATTAATGGCAGTTGTTTTGCCATTTTTTGTGCATATCAATTAATGGCAGTGCTCAAAAAATGGCACTAAATTGTTTCACTTCTAGTAGGGAGTGACATATTTTTCCTTAATATAATATATAGTATTATATATTTTTGCTTAAAGTATTACTACATTTTGGATTGGGTTAATAAACTATAAAGAACCTTGTGTATAAAATAAATGTTGAGTTTCCAGCCATGGATTTTGATTGAAGACACTCTCAGCGCGTGCAAAATACCGTGGATAGACACTGTCACATGTGTAATATATGCGCGAATGCTTACTTTACTAACTACTTTCTGCCTACTTTGTAACTACTTTGTTAACTACTTGTCTTAACTACTTTATTTTTGGAAAGTAGGTAGTTAGATAGGTAGTTACTACTTTTATAAATGAAAGTAGGTAGTTAAGTAGTTAACCAAAATCATGGTAGTTAAGTAGTTAACTACTTAAGTAGTTATCACAACACTACCTCAGGGGGAGGTAGTACTGCCTCCTATGTCAAAACATATACATGTTAGGAGGCAGGCATAAAGTAGCAAAAACTGCCTTGCAGGCAGGTATAGTGTGAACAGAGGTAAATTTAGGATGGGGCCAGGTAGGAGGTAGGGTGGAGAAGGTTAAGATACAGTGAAACTTGCGTCAAGGTAGATGGAGGCAGGTAAAATTTGCCTTGTAGTGTTTTGTATTATATTTTTTTCTAAGTCTAAGACAGGGACACACATAAACAATAGAAACGTTGCATTGCATTGCAGATTGCCATCTTATTTGGACACCCTGTCCTTACCGAGGTAATTACAAAATAATAAACGATAATAATACCTAATCAATAAACTGGGCAAACGATTTGTTAATAAAACATGATAATAAAAACTATTCTGTTATATATTAATGATAATAGTAATCATACTTTTTGCAGGGATACACTCTGTTTTCCGACAATACTGTAAATTATGGAAGATCTGTCAATATAACCGAATCTATGTACTATAAGAAAGCTAAACATCCAGAGCTTTATGAACTATTTGACAATCTAGAAATACAACTATTAACTTTTTTATAGTAAAAAATATGAATAATAATTTAATTATGTTGTGTATGCTGAAAATATGCAAATACACAAACTACATAAGTGTATAAAGGCAGGGTAGCAAAACAAGAAATACAAAAGCTATCTTAATGGTCAAAAAACTTCCCGTTTAAACTGAAGTAGCGTCATAATTCCATGAAGATCTATGTATAACATTACACAACTTTCGATCAAATGGGAACTTTTTGACTATCGTAGTAAAGGGGTTGCTTGTTTTTTTTGCTTTTCTTTGGCTGGAAGATTAGAAAGATAGGTGAGAGGATGGGTGAAATTTTTTTTTGGTTTGGGGGGGGGGCGGTTGAAGATGGTGTTTTTTTTTGTTTTTTTTTTTTTTTTTTTTATACTTTTTAAACAGTTTTATGTTGTGTTCCCTTTCTCCTTTTTTTGAGTTGTTTGTGGTTGTGTGTTTGTTTTTTGTTTTGTGGGGGGTTCGTTGGTTCGGCGCCTGGCTTGATTTGATTCCTTTCGCTTTCCTCCCTTTTTTTTTTTTCCTTAGGCGGCGCTTTTTTGGTCCCTCCTGCGGATTCATAAATTTTATGTTTTTTTATTAGTGGAGAAATTTTGCAAAAGACGAAACAAAGTTTCGAAAAAAAAGCCTTATATTAAATGGAATAGTATAAAGCTACATAAGTCTAAAAACTAAATGCCAGAAAAGACTGAAACAAGTCTCTTTAAAACCTGTAAATTATAACAGATTTTGTGAAATTTTTAGAAAAACAAAACCGAATAAAAACAATACGTGTAAAAGCTTTAGTTTGCGTTTTTTAACCATTAATAAAACTTAATTCACATAAATTTATCTCAAAGTGGATTAACTTTTACATGAGTTAACCAGCTGTTAATACCACAGTATTAGTTAAGTCACACGTAGTCAAAACGATACAAAAAAGTATAACGCAAGCGTCACAGTAACCATGAAAAATTTCTGTCAAAATGAGTTATCGCATTGCGCATTAAATTTTGTAATTTATCATTATTTTCGTATAAAGCAAAACATACCGCCATATTAACGGCTTTTTAAAATCAAATGTCAAGTTCTAAGTCCGAAAAACATTGAAAAATTCAGATTTAATATAAGGCGACTTTTAATTTAACAAATACATTGACAGCTAATTTGTTTTATGTAATAAATAGAAACATTAAAGAAAAAGTCGCCTTATATTAAATCTGAATTTTTCAATGTTTTTCGGACTTA
Organism: Microlaimidae sp. YZB2_3; assembly: GCA_030248175.1. Lineage (NCBI taxonomy): Eukaryota > Metazoa > Nematoda > Chromadorea > Desmodorida > Microlaimidae > Microlaimidae sp. YZB2_3. The sequence continues at coordinate 51,792 of JASAMX010035292.1, read as the reverse complement.
GAACTTGACATTTGATTTTAAAAAGCCGTTAATATGGCGGTATGTTTTGCTTTATACGAAAATAATGATAAATTACAAAATTTAATGCGCAATGCGATAACTCATTTTGACAGAAATTTTTCATGGTTACTGTGACGCTTGCGTTATACTTTTTTGTATCGTTTTGACTACGTGTGACTTAACTAATACTGTGGTATTAACAGCTGGTTAACTCATGTAAAAGTTAATCCACTTTGAGATAAATTTATGTGAATTAAGTTTTATTAATGGTTAAAAAACGCAAACTAAAGCTTTTACACGTATTGTTTTTATTCGGTTTTGTTTTTCTAAAAATTTCACAAAATCTGTTATAATTTACAGGTTTTAAAGAGACTTGTTTCAGTCTTTTCTGGCATTTAGTTTTTAGACTTATGTAGCTTTATACTATTCCATTTAATATAAGGCTTTTTTTTCGAAACTTTGTTTCGTCTTTTGCTAGAATTTCCGCCTTTTAATGCATTGAATTCAATGTTATTTATTAAAGATATAAAACATTAAAAAATTTACTCATTTTAAAAGAAACGTCATGGTCTCCTCATGATATGAATACAATTATTTTCATATCCAAAACTTCAATGTAATTTTAAGCAGTATACTATACAAAAATTAAGTCTGGGTAACTCCGTAAAATTGTATGGAACCTGAAAGAACCATATAAAATAGTGTGTTTTTCTTCTGTTTAAATTTTTTTAGTTAGACCTGATTTAACCACTTTTTTGGAAATTAGCTTTATTTGGACTTTTGTTTTGTGCTTGATTTTTCTGGATTGATGGTTTATTTTTAAACAACAAAACCACACCATTGTAAATGGTTTTTCCAGGTTCCATACAATTTTACGAGGTTACCCAGATCAGTCTTTTCTCGCATTAAATTTTTGGAGTGATTGTAGCTTCATAGTATTCCATATAAAAAGAATTTTTTTCTGTTTCGATTTTATAAATTTCCGTCTATTGAAACATTGTATCCCGCAGCACTCACACGTCACCCAAGATTTATATCATTTTATTTTTTAAATATTTTTATTGTTGCCATATGGCTGCTAATTAGTGGTAAGGATATTTTTTCGCTCTTCCCGTTGAAAATTAGTAATTTTTATAAAAAGGTAACGAATTATAATTTAAACCAAAAAAATAACCACAAGAGAATGTGTATTACTGAATGAAGTTACTTAATATGTAATTCAGTAAGGAAAAAAAGTGTCACACAAGTACCCCAGTACCTAATGCGTAACTTAGAAAAAAAATAGTCGTTTTTCACATGAACAGAGGTTTAACTACGGGCAATACAGCATATACGAGAATAAAATTCAGGTGAGGCGGCAATTTAGCATCTACGTGCAAAAAATCAGCTCCAAATATTTACCACAGAAAAAAATTTTTGGGGGACCCCAAAAAAAAAAAAAAAAAACAAAAAAAAGTTAAGCAAATTAAGCTTATTAGTATGAAATTCAGGTATGTTTAGCAAAAGTTTTTAGGTTTTTAATATCAGAAAAATATGGGTAATATTTTAGTTATGTAAAATGTTAAGATTTTTAATTGGCTAAAAAACTATTAAAGGTTTTGTTGATTTCGATGACGCCATCAACAACGGTTAACCGCGCAGTGACTTAACCCATTTAATATAAGGGAAAGAGCGCTCCGCGCTCTTCCCTGATTTATTTCAAAAAAATTTTTTTTTTTTTGTGTGTTTCTTCTTTTTTTTTTTGGTTTTTTTGTTGGTTCTTTTTTTTTTTTTTTGTGTTTGTTGTTTTTTTTTTTTTTTTTTTTTTTTTTTTTTTTGTTTTTTTGTTTTGTTTTTTTTTTTTTTTCTTTTTTCTTTTTTTTTTTTCTCAATCTTCGATTTTTTAAATTTTCTTGATTCAAACAGTAATACTCTTTGTTGTTGGTACCTAATGAAAATTTTGATATTTATAATATAATAATGTTCAAAAAGTTTTAAAAATGCTTGATTAAAATTTCATATTTTAAATTTTAAAAATTTTAAAAAAGATTTTATATAAAATTGATTTGATTTTTCGTGGTTAAGAAGTTATCGATACGATAAAAATGCATTGTTTACTGAAGGCTTGTGCTCAACAAAAAATTTAAAAACTGTGCAATGTGATTTAAAATTTATAGTTGTTTTTTTTCTTTTTTTAGCAAATTTTTTCTTTCGTTAAAAATGCTAACATAACGTTAATTTCTCATTTAAGCCAGCAAACCAAACATTTTTTATCGTCAATGGTTTTGAAAACAACTTAAAAAGAATGTATACCGGTAAAATAGAGAAATTTACCACGCATAAGTTTTTTTTACCACGTTCCATTTTTATTATGTTAAATATATGCATTGTATCAAAATATTATCGAAAATTTTCAAAATTTAGAATCTTCTGTCCAGAAATTTTATTTTCTAACAAAAAAAAGTCAAATTCCGACTGTCATAAAATCTGTTACTTAGTAAAAGTACTTGTAGAACCCATAAAGATTCTTAAACTCTTTTATACAGTATATATTTAATTTTCGAAATTATACAAAAAACAGCGGATGTGGTTTTCCGTTCCCATGAACGTCCCCAGCTCTCTGTTTCCGGATCAAAAAAAGTCGTGATGGTGAAAAAGATAAGGCGAACTCCGCGATCACCTCCAACGTCGGCATGACTCCGGCGTCGTACAGTGTCCCTCCCTCCTGTGAAAACGTCTAATTACACCAGCAGTGGGCGAGTCGTTTTTTGTTTCTCGAAAAAAAAAATCGAAATGACGGAGCGATTCGTGGACCATTCCAAGCCGCCCGCTTAAAAACGGCGGCAAAAGTCCCGGCTTTTTCCGTCCACGTGTGAAACTTGCCGTTGGTTTTCGTCGTGGGAACCCCACGTTCCCGCCGGAAGGGGCGTTTACCCGTATCCTTTGTTATTAACAGTTTTGCATCTGGGATCGTTGTTTATTGATTGATTGATTTTATCGATTTTTAATTACTGTCGCCATGCTAAGTGGAGGAGTGAAATATCGCCCGCCCTTCTGGGCCAGCGCCTTATCCCTGAATGTCATACCGGAAGAAGAAATTTCCAGCGGGTGCACTCTATACGGCTGTAGGCTATTTTTATTATATTTTTTGCAACAGTTATCTACCGTATTTCTGATTATTGAATATAGGAAATTACATTTTTGACGTTTTAACTCACCGACATGACGTTTTATACTTTATATTAGCTCACTATTAGGCTTAGGTTTACCTGTTGTGTAATCCATTTCAATGATTACAACAAACTAATAAAAAAAGTGTTTTTAACCCTGAAAAATGATATTATGATTTATATTGTCTTGATATTTAATTACAAAACGGGACGTTATTCTGAAGTCAATCAAATGCGTTTACAAGTATGTTAAAGATGTTTCAGTCGTCTGTGTTATTAATTACGTAATAACAAAAACAAATCGAATATGGGGGTGTATTGGGTGATTTAAATTCTAAAGGCTGGTTCATACTTATGACAAAACGTCCTTTGGACAAAATCCAAAGGACAAAAGTCCTTTGAACTTTGTCCAAAGGACAAAAGCAGCGTCAAAACCTCCTTTGTACTTTGTCCAAAGTACAAAGTCCAAAGGACAAAATCCAAAGGACAACGTGTTCATACTTTTTGTCTTTTGGACTTTTCCCTTTGGATTTGGTCCTTTGGACAAAGTCCAAAGGACAGATTCTAAGTAGCATTCATACTTCATCCAAAGGAAAAAGTCCAAAGGACGTTTTGGCTTGTCCAAAGGACGTTTTGGTTTTTCTAAAATTGTCCTTTGGACTTTGTCCAAAGGACGTTTTGTCATTAGTATGAACCAGCCTTAACTCGATCTTATTTTTAAAAATGAATTGATTGGTATGAATATAGTCATAAACTTAAAAAATTAGGTTAAATGTTTTAAAATCAATTAACTACATTGTTTTTGTAGGTACTCAATTATCCGATACTTTGTGTTTAAATTAATCAATAAACTATGAAAAGCCAACAGAACAAACAAACGGTTTCCTTTTTCAGTGTTCTGATGTTTGCATCCTTTTACGATAATTATATTGGGTTTTTAATTAGTTGTTGAAGTTTTTTGATACTTTTTGTTCAAACAATTAGTTTGTGTTATATTATATAAGAATAATATAATTTTTTTATATTTACAATTTCCGTAGTTTGTAAATAAAGTGCCATATCGAGTGACTAAATGGAAAATGTTAGGAATATTTTGTAGAAAATTATAATTAGAAAATTGTAAGAGTTTGTAAAAATCTTAAAATAAAATTTTTCTAAATAAAATAGAGAGATTAAAAAATTTGATTTGAATATAAACTAAAAATGTTAGGTTTTTAGTCTAGTGAAAAAATATTTTTCGCTTAATTTATTTTCTTAAGTTTGAATCCTTTGAAAATATCTGTCCAAAATTTAAATAAATTTAACATTATAAGATTTTCGCACCACGAAGTGTTGAAACTATTAAAGAATTCTTTAAGTTGCTTATATACTTGTATTTAAAAATTCCGCTTGAAAAAATCAACTATAAAATTGAAAAAAAAAATTTGCAAGCGGAAAACTAACATATTAAACCGGTAAAACTATTTTAACTGAAAATATATAATAAAAATAATTAAATATCATATTAGGTTTTTGAGATTTCCTGTGAAATCATGTCAAAAAATAAATTAAAGTTAAATTTATTATTTACGTTAATTGAAAAATTTTAGCTAAGAACATCCACCGGCATGCATTAAGGTCTATTCATACTTATGACAAAACGTCCTTTGGAAAGTCCAAAGGACAAACCAAAACGTCCTTTGGACAAGCCAAAACGTCCTTTGGACAAGCCAAAACGTCCTTTGGACTTTGTCCTTTGGACTTTGTCCTTTGGACGAATTATGAACGCTACTCAGAATTTGTCCTTTGGACAAAGTCCAAAGGACAAAATCCAAAGGGAAAAGTCCAAAGGGAAAAGTCCAAAGGGAAAAGTCCTTTGGACTTTGTCCTTTGGACAAAATCCAAAGGGAAAAGTCCAAAGGACAAAAGATATGAATACGTTGTCCTTTGGACTTTTCCCTTTGGACTTTTCCCTTTGGAAGGACGTTTTGTCATAAGTATGAATAGACCTTTAGACTTTTTTTAGGTGTAACATCAAAATATGGAAGAATCTTGACCAACTTTTACAAGAGGATTTAATATTTGTTTTTAGATAGTCTTTCTTGCAGTCTTATTTATTTTCGAAACTGATGTCCAGACCTGAAATCCTTTAATTCTCGCAGAAAATTTTTTAATAAAACCATGTAAAAAACCCACAGTTATATTGATTTTGTGACCCCAAAAAAATGTTTACCACTTTTTACCTCATACACCAATATCCCATCCCGTATTGCAGTTTTACATTATAATACATTACAATACTTTCCAATTGTACTAATGTATTTTAAACATTGTACTAGCATTAATTATATAATTTATTATTTTCAGACACGTCTTATGATCTAATCGAGGGGCCTTCCGGAACTGAAAGTCTGGATCGCAGGGGGTGGCAGGGCCGGAATCCGAGAGTTATGCCTTCAATGGCCGCCACGACGGGACCCAACATTGCCCTGGTTGAATCCCCAACCACACCACAGAAACTGGCTGTAAGTTATTTATCTATTTTTTAAGAACACCATTAAATTGGTAAACAATTATCTTAAACTCATAAACAACCAAAACCTAGGACTGTTCTCAACCACCTCACAGAAACGCAGTAAGTTATTATTGCATTTAAAAAAAACATTAAATTATTAAGTAATTATGAACCATCAAAACCTAGGACTGTCTACCATCCCACAAAAACTGGCGGTAATTTATTACATCATTCTTCAAGAATACACAATTAAATTATTAAATAATCATGTTAATTCATGAACAAACTAAACCGAAGATCGTCCCCAACCTCCCAAAGAAACTGGTGATAATTTACTACAATTTTTTAAAAACAAACAGTTAAATTATTAAATAATCATGTTAATTTATGAACAAACTAAACCGAAGATTGTCCCCAACCTCCCACAGGAACTGGTGGTAATTTACTACAATTTTTTAAAAACAAACAGTTAAATTATTAAATAATTATGTTAATTCATGAACAAACTAAACCGAAGATTGTCCCCAACCTCCCACAGAAACTGGTGGTAATTTACTACAATTTTTTAAAAACAAACAGTTAAATTATTAAATAATCATGTTAATTCATGAACAAACTAAACCGAAGATTGTCCCCAACCTCCCACAGAAACTGGTGGTAATTTACTACAATTTTTTTAAAAACAAACAGTTAAATTATTAAATAATCATGTTAATTCATGAACAAACTAAACCGAAGATTGTGCCCAACCTCCCACAGAAACTGGTGGTAATTTACTACAATTTTTTAAAAACAAACAGTTAAATTATTAAATAATCATGTTAATTCATGAACAAACTAAACCGAAGATTGTCCCCAACCTCCCACAGAAACTGGTGGTAATTTACTACAATTTTTTAAAAACAAACAGTTAAATTATTAAATAATCATGTTAATTCATGAACAATCGAAACCTGGGACTATAAGCCCTAATTACGTTGGAGCATTTTACTACGCAAAATTATAAAAATCAAGCTAAATTTTATCATAACTTTTGTATTAATTTTTTGCTGATATAATTGCTCTGTATTTAAGCTTTATGATGAACAGAAAAAGAATAGGGTAACCAAATGCAGCGGTTAAATTGTAGTTGCATTCTTAAAATCGTCAACAAAACGTCAGCCTGATGACACTTAGTGACAGAATCGAAACGTTGCATTATGTATTCAATAAAATTTTTTCTCGTAAGTCCATAGAGCTTGATGGAATCCCACCAAAATCACAGAAACTAGCGATAACTTTCACGTATGTTTTGGTTTTATATTGCATTGCATTTTTATTATGAAAAGACACAGTGATTTGTTTTAAATAATCGTTTTTGATACCGAATGCAAAATTTTAATTCTAGATAAATTTAAATTTATGTGATCGTGCAACATTTCATTACCGTTACCAATCGTCATCGCGCGGACAATGGTTATAATCGTAAAAATTAGTTTTGGGCCATATACTTTTCTTCGTTATTTTTAAAAAATTTAGTGGAACACAACAGTAAGACATTAGATCTAAGCATTTTCTATTACATTACAACTTTCAATAATGTCAAAAAAAATCTGCAGACGTGAATATTGAATGTCACTATGATGCTATAATTTAACACAAACAAAACGTGAATTATTAAAGTTGTAAAAAAGCTTTTTGATAAAAAGTTGTAATAAAGCTGTTACCAAAGCTAAAATTGTAATAAATCTTTTATCAATGCACTTATTCATGAAAATGCCGTCAGAGGTTTTGGTTTTTGATCTGAATTGTTTGAAAACTTACCAAAATAGTGGTATCAAAAGTTTTCGTGTAATTTTAATTAGCGAGACATTTTTTCTTTTAGTTTTAAAATATTGCACTGCAAATAAATTATTTCATCAGTCTTTTACTTGTGTTTGTAAACCAGTGATATCCTTTAATAAAATGGGAGCTCTTCTGGTTATCAAAAACGGAAAGGGCTTTGTAATTTCGGAGCCTTTAAATTGGAGATTTCAAGCTTAGTTAAGGTTAAAATATGCTTAGGTTATTTTATCTACATTTTTAAATAGAAATATTTTTATAGTTTTAAATAAGTTTTCGAAAAACTATTAGTTTACAAAAACAATTCGAAAATATATTCTGTAATTTTTGAAAAAATTAGTAGATACAAATAAACAGCGGAGCTCCGAAGCTCCGTAAGTTGCTCTGTAAGCTCCGAATAGAACTCCGAAGCTGAAAGCTCAGAGCTTTGGAGAATATCACTATATTGTTTACTGAGACCAATCTAAACCATTTTATTAGTTTTCATTTTTTACATTTAATAATAGTCTAGGGCAGTAATGCCAAATTTTTAATGTTCCAGATGGTTAAGCTGCGATTTTTGTGTCACGTCGAAAATTAAGACCTCACTTAGGTATGCGAACTGAGTTTTTAACTATGGGAAACCTATTTTGTGACAGGAAAATAACTAACTTTTCTTTAAAAAAAGGAATTAAAAATCAACTTTTCTCAAAATTTATGAAATCGCTATTGTCGAATTTATTTGGAAGTGGATTTCTTTCTTTTTGCATATCTAATATAAAATATTTAAAATTTGTTTTATAACTGCTATTTTTTGTGTTTTTTTTTGTCATCAAAAAGTACATTTGAGTTGAGATTGCGATAGTGTTGTCGTTGTGTTGGAATTTAGCTTTTATTACTGTGTTTCGTTTCCTGTTTAAAAAATTAGGATGATAAGGTTAAGATTATGGCAGTTTTTTCGTTTTTTTTTATCCTGAGTTATAAGCGGTTTTGATACGAATGTAAATTGCAAAATTTATGAAACACGTTATGTTATATATTATCAAATTGACTGCGTTTGTCAGTTTAGAATAGCTTTTTGCGTTTATGTTGCGTACTATATTATAAGGCAAAATAAACGGTAGTTTTAAAAGTACTTTTACAGTATAAAATTGAAACTTTTGATATTCATATTTATAACAAAGTATTTTATTTTTTATTGTTTTTTTTTAAATTAAAATTTTTTAAAACCTTTATATCTTTTTTTTTATTTTTCGCTGTAATTTCCGCAAAGCTGTTATTTTAATATTTTGGTTTCTGGCGTGGTTTTTTTTTCACGTCGGCACAAGACGGCTCAATTTTTTTATTTACTGTTTTTTGAATAATTTTTTAAAGCCAAGGCGAAAACCAACTAAGAATAAAATTAGTTAAATGGAGATTTTTCAATGAAAAAACAAAAATAATGCTTATTGTGCTGGTGTTAGAAAAACCATGGAGACTAATTTCTTTATTGAAATAGTTGGAATAGAAACAACGTCAAGCCAGGTGTTTGTTTTCCGACAGCTCTTTGTTGTTCGGTGAAGCTACGAGAGCTTTACCACTCTAGCAGTTACTCATTTTTCGTTTTTCGTGGGAGGAAAAACTTACAAATCATTGAATTTCACGCCAGCAGGAGTGTTTGTTTGTACAGTCCGTAGTATGAATCGCCCGATGTGAAGCGAATGGATTTTATTTACTTTTTTAAAAAATTTTAATCGTCTAAATCTATTGTTTTCGTTTATCGCCTTGTTTTAACGAGTTTTAATATTAGCAGAAACATTATAAAGATATTGGTAAACTTAAATATTATTTGTCAACAAATATCGCACGTGCGACATGAAGCTTTTTTTGAATTCTCACCTAGAACCACTTGATTATTGAGTTAAATTATATTTAACTAACAAAACATTATTAAATATAAACATTTGCTAGATTCTTCGTAAAAAATTTTAAACATCACGTATCTATACTTTAAAATAAATGGGTTAAAAAGATTAAGAAAAAGATTAAAAAATGAAACGGCAAAGATCATTTTCGGTGGATGATTTTTTGTCTAAAAAAACTCTGGGCTTGCGTCATTTAGACTATTTGGATGCCGCTGTTCACAAATTTCAAGTAAATATTATAATATTTTGTTAAAATTAATATGTAAGCGTAACAATTGCTACCGTCAAAAATTTATAAAAATTACAATAATTAATTTCATAATAGCAAGAATATATAACACAAGAGAATGTCCGACTGTACACTAAATTTTTGACCAAAATTTTGCGAGAAAAGTCGCACTTTCAAATTTGTGTGCGACTTTTCTCGCAAAAATCCGCCATTTTCGGCAAGTTTTCTCGCGCTGCGATTTTTAACGCAGTGTTAGTTTTCTCGCAGTGGGAACTGCGACTTCTTTCGCACTCTATGCTGCTTTATTCGCACTGCAACTATTTTCGCACTGCGAGCTTGGCCGCGCAACAAAAAATACAAACGCTGGTAGTCATTTTCAATGGAGTAAAACACTTCGAAACTTCTTTTATTTAATTTTAAAACGTTGGAAAGTTACTTTATTTTATTAAAACTAAAAAGTTTTAACATCTTATGGTAAAAAAAAAACGACTTTTACTCATTTAAACACAAAATTTTCGCTCCGCTTTGTTTTTATTTTTTTTGTTGCGCGGCCAGACTCGCAGTGCGAAAATAATCGCAGTGCGAATAAAGCAGCATAGAGTGCGAAAAAAGTCGCAGTCCCCACTGCGAGAAAACTAACACTGTGTTAAAAATCGCAGCGCGAGAAAACTTGCAGAAAATGGCGGATTTTTGCGAGAAAAGTCGCACACAAATTTGAAAGTGCGACTTTTCTCGCAAAATTTTGGTCAAAAATTTAGTGTACAGTCGGACATTCTCTTGTGTTATATATTCTTGATAATAGCAATGGCTTTGCAACACTGATAAGAATAAGCTATCTTTTATATTAAAGCGAAACATAATTCGGAGTGTATTTTGTTTATCAATAAATCCCGCAATAATTTATAGTGCTGAAAGAAACAAGTGAGAACTAATTATAAAAAATAACTGATAACACAAACGTGTTTAAAACATGAGTATTTTTGGTTTTAAGTGATTAATATTTGAATTTTTGTTTTAATTTGGACAATAAAAGCCATAAACAACTTGGTCACCAACCATAATATAAAGTACAGTGCAAGATAAACGAAAATAACTAAGATTTTTATGTAATATGAAATTTAGCAAACTTATTTTTGTGTACGTTTTTTATCTTCAATTTCCTTTGATTCACGGGGTTTGAAGTAAATTTCTTTTGTGTGATTTCTTTCAGATCAGTGACTTTTTTGTATAAGGCGGTATTTGTCAGAAGTTCGAAATTTATGATTTTCTAGTGCGGAATAATATCATACACAAATTTCAAATGATTCAGTACACCAATCACTACCAATTTTGTTAATTGTGTTGTGTAGGTTTAAATCACAAAATATTCCATAAGTATATTTTTTGATTTTTAATTTATTTTTCCTGTTTTTAAGTTTCTAAGTGGAAAAAGTGAAGAACAATGCCACAACAATTTAAGTTGAAACTCAAAAAAACCATACAGTAGTCACCAGGGGCAGTGACTTATCTATTTTGTATCGAGATTTCTAACAAATTCTGCCGATATACTGTACAATTATACAATAATAGTGTTAAACCTCTAAAATGGGAATATTTTGTTGCGTTGTCATAATACTAATGTTACCAAATGAATTTCGATGTGTCACCTCAACTTAAAAATGCCTATCAAACGTAAGTTAATTAAACTGTACAAAGTGTATTTATCTAGCACCATATTTTTTATAATATTTGAATGAAAGATACGGAACAAATTTGTCTACAAAACTAATGTTCACGCCAAAAACGAACAGGCTTGTTTTTTAGTCAAAACTCCGCCGCCCTTTCCACAATTATATTTCTATGTTAATTTTATTTTTTAGAGCTTTTTATCGCGGCCGTTCAAACAAAATCCTTTGAAGCGAACGAAAAGTGTGTCGAAATTGGACCGGAAGCGGTCTGCCATTGACGGAGTGGAGTAAGTTCGGAATTTTTTGTTGTTTTTTTTATTTTTATTAAACATCTATTAACCCATTACTTTTGCTGAGTGTCAAAAACTGTTAAATGTCACAGTTTTACGGTTATAACAATTTTTTGCTTTTTGCTGTTTTAGCATTTTGGTGGTTTTGTAATAATTTTATTTTTTATTTATTTTGCTTTTTTTATGTTAAAAATAATGAGCCAAACAAGAATAAATTGCAATAATTTCTGTAAAAATAAACAGAATTTAAAATATTGAGTGGAAATTTTAAGATTACCACCACAGATTACCTTACCACAGAAAGATTAAGTCAAATCCAGTGCAAAACCCACTTGACTGTAATTCATAATGTATGCGCTCTTTAATATAGAAAGCGTCACAAGCACATGAATTATAAACCCTAAGCACATGTAACGACAGTATACGGGGTCATTAAAGTCCTAAGTGAAGAATTTTAAGCTGTCAACTTTTTTTGGTTTTCAGTGCTTTAAAAAAAGAAACTTAAAAAGTAAAATAAAAAAATGGTTTGGGCTTAGGTAAGGTTTTAAACAAAAGGTATTTTATTTTACCGTAGCACAGAGGATTTACTAAAATGGATTTTCGTTATTTTATTTTATTTTCGTTTTTTGCATTCCCATTGTAATGTATATAATATGGCAAATTTAGTATATAGTAGTAACCCATGAACAATTGCTAAAATAAAGGCGCCATATAGTTTTAACTATTTTGGTCCAACGGCTAGTTTTAGCAATACCCTTCGGAGAGAACCTTGTGCCTTCCCCTTGTTCTTGTGCTTAAAAAGCGGTTAAAAGCCGATTATATCTCGGTGCCGCGCTTTGAAATTGCGGAGATAGTTTCCAAACACAACGGTTAGATAATCTGCATAAGTGGTCAAAAAAAAACCGCAGTCAAAACGCAGATAGCGTTTTTTTAAGCCAGTTTCTTGCTGTTTTGTGTGAGTATGGGGAAAATTGAAACGCCCATAAGAACCAGGCGTCAGACCGCCTTTCTTGTCTCGGACAGTAAGACAAATTGGCCGACTCAGGTTTTATCGCCCCCGCTTTTTACTCTTTTGTGCGGAGTCGTGAAATAACTGCAGTCTTCATTTGCCCCGAAACGCCCTAAGGCCCAGTTTTGAATTTTAATTTTTCTATTAGTAGGGCTTGAACGCGCGGCGACGGCGCGACTGCCCATGAGAGAGAGCGAGATCTTTATTTACAGCCGAAAAGTCGGCGCGGCAGTTTTGCCGCCAAAAAAATAATTATGCCCCTAATTTTAATGGGCGAGCGGCGGTGAAAAAATAATTAAGAAAGAATGAAACGACCATTCAGTGTTAAATTTAGGTAAGAATATTTTTTAATAAGCTAAAGCTTTTGTCAAAAAAAAAGGCTTTTAAACACGCTGTTTGTAATAATATAAAAAAAATTTACGTTTGCTATCAACTCTTTTGGGTGAGATATATAAATTTTTTTACGAGCTTATTATATTATACAATAATAAATCTAATATAAAATTTATAATAACTAAATTAAATATAAAATGAACTTTATAACATTTATCGTTCTTATTAGCAAAACCTAGATAATGAATGTTATACTACATATGCAAAACACAACAAAAAAATATAGGATAACTTAAAAATAATTTTCGTTAAAGTGTAAAGGTGTTTTTGTTTTTTTTAACTGATTTCTGTTTATTATAACAATTTTTTGTTTTTATCAACTTCTATCAAGATATCAGTCTTTTTGTTATTATTTTATTAATTTCTGTTTGTTCATTATTTTTTAAAATTATCCAAATAAGCCTATTTAAATAATAAATTTTGTCTAATTGATAAAAGAGAGGCCCAACTTGAGTTTAAGTTAACTACTGTCATGTTAAAATTTGAATTTTACATTTTGATGCTTTGATTGTGCTTCGTTTAACTTGTTAAAGCCAATAAATGGAGTAATTTAATAGTTTATAATTTATAACTTTTTTGCTGCACTATCATACATTTTTCTTTATGATTTTTATTATTATTAAACTAAAAATTTACTAATTTCCACGAAAATTTTTTAAAATTTTTTTAATTTCCAAAAAAAATTTTATTTTTTTATACAATATAAGGAGAATTTAAAAAAAAAATCTATTCATATTTTAACAAAATTCAAATTAATTTAGTTTATTTTTTAACGGTTTTCTATCAATGAACGAAAAAAGTGTGTCATGTCGGCACTTTTTAATTACAAACTAATAAATAAATATTGTATGACATTAAAACTTATGGTTGTCGAATAAAAAATATTTCAATATTTTTGGATATTGCCATTGGTAAATTTTTTATGTCATTCTTTTTCTTTTGGTAGCTTATATTTTTAAAGATTTTTATTTAAGTTCCAAGTTATTTATTCTAGTGAAAACCCTAACGATGACAACAAGCAAAACTGTCACAATTGCAAACCGATTACGGTATTTATTAACATATTAGTGTATATACTAAAATCCAAAATTAACTATTTAATTGGTTTTAAAAGTTCAAAGTCAAATAAAATCGGAGGACATTTAGAAATTGAAATAAAGAAACGTTCAATTAAAACGTTTATTTTTAACTTACAACATTTTGAATATAATGTTTAAATAAGATTAAATTATAAATCTATCTCGGTGACTGACACTCCCATCCCACTAATATTTTTTTGTTAGAAACTCGTATTTTTTGTTGTTGTAAACCTCACGACCTTAGTTTCTTTCCTTAGTGACAAATTAATAAAAAAAACCTATAAAAGAATTTTGAAGGAAATACACAAAAGTGTTAAAATTTCATTGGTTGCAAAATAATATAAAGTTTTTAAAAAAATTAGATTTTAAAATAAGAGTTAAAGTTTTGTTGCTGCTTTTGATTTTGTAATTTTATTATTTAACAAATGTTACAGTAGCTTGAAGATCCACTTTTTCAAATTAATTTTAAACAGTTGGTATTGAAGCATGGTAAAGTAATCTTTGCTAAATAATAAAATTACATAAACTTTAAAGTCTAATCAAAAATTTTATTTAAATCTATTTGGTAAAAATTTGTTTTTTTAGACCTGGGCGGCCTCAATTTACCTCTTTGAGTTCGCAAAACTCCAGATTCGCCCGTTTAAACAGCGGGAGTACGCTGAACGTGCCCGGAACTCTCAGCTCGAGTGCCAGTATGCGCTCGGCGCGGTCGCACGAATCCCTGCTGGGCTACTCCACCACTACGCACATGATCGACCTGGGCGGCGGGGACGTGAGTCTGTCACCCCTGCACAGCAGCGTACTGGGGACGCCCAACTGCATCCAAGTCAGTTCCAAGTCCGGCGCCACCAAGTACTACGCCTGCAAGACCCCGGCGGAGAGAGACCGTTGGATCCAGAGGTTAGTTGCGTTTACCAATCGATAGATTTCACGTATTACGGTAATTTTAAATAATTTGCATACGGTGTAATTTAATTTGCATAATCATTGAGTCGGGCGCAGCTCATCGTTGATATTCAGTTCAGTAGTAGTACAGTTAGAGTTTTGTGCGGTTTTTCAACGAAAAAATTAAAGTAATTCCGCTGTTACGAACGCTTTTTCCAGACTTCAATCTCACTTAAGTGAGATTGGTCGATTTATACAGTTTATGAACAAAAGCAATTTGCACTAAAGTGAACAACTGAACATATATAGCAAAACAAGAATTTACCTAAAAATAATTTGATTAGTGTATATCATATGGGTTCTTTACTATACACTGAAAAAACTTAGTGAAAATTTATCATTTTATATCAGATATAATATATGTATTTAATTTTTTTTACTATGAATATCATTTTTCTACAAAACTTATGCTGTAATTTGTTCAGTTCAAAGGAGATAACAACTGGTTTTATGTTTTTTTCAATTTGTAAACATGGAAGTTGCAACAGCTTTTTGCAGCGTAGGATAGAATAAACTGTATACAATTATTCCTTTAATAACAATATTTTGTGTAACCTTGAGCTGTTTAAATTTGATTTATTACATCTAATTATTAAATGTTACAAAGCATATATTAGCTTGGGTGCAACAACCTTTATGAGGGAAGTGTCAGAATCTCAAAACGTGATTTTATTTGAAACGCCGCGTATTTATAAAAACGGTTTTGAGTTTTTACGAATCATATTTACAGTTCATGTTTAATCTATTTTTTCTCATAACGCTATAATTTCTCTCCTAAAACGCAATGAAGTTAACATTTCGATATCTTCTAAATATTAAATGTGTACTTTAAAATGTGTATTCGAAAACAAAAACTCCGAAAACGGTCAAAAACAAAATTTTAACTCTCATTCATAAAATTTTAATAAAACACGCACACTAAAAAAAAGTTTTTCCGCTTTTTTTGACCAAGAAGTTAAAGGTGCTCTTCAAATATTATAAGAACAATAAATATTTCCCAAAATATTAATTTAAGCTAAGAACAATAAATATTTCCCAAAATATTAATTTAAGCCTTGTTTATTTCCAAAATATCAAAGAACAAAATTCAAAAGTTCGGTGAAATACATCTTAACTCCGGAAATATTTTAAACTATTTTTATATATTTTTTTAGAATTTTAAATTAAATACGAAATATGAACATATCTTCAAGTTAAAAAATTGTTTTGAAATCATTCGAAATTGAACTTTTTGCTTTTGTCCTTTGGGTTTTGTGAACAAGAGGTAAACCAAACCTTAAATTGCTAGGAAAGTCTTTGTTATACTTTTTAATCTTGCGGCTTCTAATAAACGCAAAACGTGTGTTATTCCAAATTAGCAGCAAATTTTCCCGCGTAAAATGCGCGGTTCCAATTATTTGAACAATGAAAATGATCTTGATATCCTATCAATTTGTGTGTAGATTTATTTTGAAACCGGACACTTGTGTATCAGGGAACGCCACGAGGTGGCGTCGTAAAAAGCCCACGGAAAATGATTCATTAATTCCAAAGCTCCGGATTTCTATTTTCGTTCCGTCCCTTTTATTATTATTTATTAGCGCGAGATTTGGACTAGGCCGAACGACGCTAGATTACCGATTTATCTCTACCTTTATTGCCGGTTGAGCGTCTGAGCGCTTTTCGTTTTAACAAGAGTTGAAAATTCACTCCTGGCACCAGCAATAAATGCTATGCGGCCTAATTGTTTTTAAATCCCACTGTTTTAAAATTGCTCTCTTCGACTGATGGCATAAGCTATAGATTGCGATAGCGTTCACCATATGTACGCGTATACTATTCGATTCGCCATACGCTTTGGCGTATATTTCGGTTTTTATTTGAAACTATAATAGAGTCGTTAGTTGAAAAACATGTGTCAGTTCATTAATTGAATCAAAATATTGTGTGATTATTAATTTAATAAAAAGTAGATTTTTGTTTTGATCGTTTGGATTGGCAAAAAAAAACGATGCCTATAACGGTTTGATTTTTTTATTTCACCCATAGAACAATCATAGTTTTTATTAAATATTAAGAATTGAATAAAATAATTTATGACCGGCCGAGTTAAGCTAAAAAACAGGTTCATTTTAGTTAACTCTTTTTAAATTTAAAATTTGTATAATTAAAATTTTTAATGCTGTGGAGTAGGTACATGTAAAAATTGAAATCGAAGTGTTGAACTTAAATGATATTTTCATTTTTTGAAAAAAATATTGTTTTTGTCAGATAATGCAATTAAAAAAAGCAAGCACAGGTTTGTTTTGCAAGTTTTTTTTAAAGTTTAAGTTAAAAGTTGAAGAAATTTTTGATGTTTGCGTTGGCAAAAGTTTAATTTAGTATTTAAAAAATTGAAATCAGTTTCAATTAGTATTTGATATTTTTTTAATTCAGGATTTTTTTAATCGTGCATCTTTTTCATTGCTAAAAAATATTTGATTGTATATTTTTAAATAATTTTTGTAACATAATACGGTATTATTCGTTAGGTTATAGTTTAAACGTTTTCAAGGTAATTAAATCTAGTAAATATTGATAGATTGATTGATAGGTTTAAATATTCGTTAAGACATAGAATTTTACAGTCTGCGATGATAGACAGGAAAAAGCAAAGTTGAACCAAAGCAGGTGTGTTTTATCACATTTTTGTTCACGAGAACACATCACCAACAACAGATGTTTCAGTTTTTTTTCTTTAATTTATTCTCTTCGGTTTCTCAAATACCAAAGATTTTTCCTTTTTCAACAAATAAAATGAAACTTTTTTTACATCATTTGTTGCACACAAAAAGCGCTGGTATAATTTTTTGCTTGCATTTTAACGAGAAACTGATTACATTTATGATTCCATGGGCATTAGGCTTTCAAAATAAATCCATAGTGATATTATTATAGTGGGAGTTGCAATATAGTTGCAACACAAAAAAGTTTCCCACGCTATTAACGGATTTTCGGTACAGTAAAGAAGAACTTAGCCGATTTCTTGACCGATTAGTTTCACTCCGTATCGTCGTTTACTATAACAAAAAGTGTCAGAATTGCCATAAAATTTTTGTAACTGTGACTCTTTTTATCTTTAAAAACAGAAATAATATAAACTTTATAAGTCAGAGTCACGTTGATTTTGTAATGCTTGTGAGTTTTTGTGTCATGAAAACGACGGTATGTAGATTAAGGTTTCTTATAACCCATTTTCTTTGCTTATGCAACCACGCAGACGTGATGTCTTTATTAGGAATATATTTTCTAGGAAAATTGTGGTCGGTCAATCTTTATACTAATATATAATAACTATCTTCGCCTTATTAGGGTCGGTTCCTTTTTTTGTCGCGAAAAGTTGACAACATCCTGCTATTAAGAGGACGCAATTCATTATGGCCGCTGGAATTATCGCCCCTCGCATCTTTAGTTGTGAAGCGTGCCGATTTAGTTTTTTTTTGTTGTCGTCCCTTTGCGGAACATAGATCATTTTTTGTGATAAATGCGGGGTTTCTGAAGTGCTTATACAAGTTTTACACGTTTTTTTTTATTGCGATGGTACCGTATGCTGCTCTGTTTTTTTTTTCTTTCGTAATTTAATATATCGTCTGGACGGTTTTTAAGCTGTGCGAGAGATATGAGAGACTGGAACGCACTTCCGAGGAAACCACCTTTGAAACCTTGGCGCACCCACTGTAAATAAATATATTAAAAATTTACGAGCTGTACAATTTTGATGTAAAAAGTCTTTAATTAGAATATTATTTATTTGAAATTTGACTGGTTATGTAACTTTGTTTTCCGTAATAACCAACTAATAGATTAACTAATTACCACACCTAAGAAAATATTTATAATTATATACCTTTTTTTTGGTAATAATGAAATACTGGAAAAATCTCGCAAAAAAACTTTATTTTAACCGAATTGATAAAAAAAAGTTTTCTAAGATTAAGCAATTTTGCGGCAGGATTTCTTCAGGACGACTAGCGCTCAAGAGTGCAAAGCAATAGAAGCGCTGAGAAACCTTTTAAATATAACAGAACAACAGAAATTTTGCGAATTTTTCATTTGAAATATAAAACAAAGTTTGTAGTTTGCATAAAATACAACACAGTACTACGGATAAAGTTTATCAATAAAAAATCTAAGTTTTAAAAAGATATATCTGCTAAATCTCATTTTAATAAATAATTTATGATTAATAATTCGCATAATTAAAATATGTATATGCAAAATAAGTAGAAGGTTCAAGATTCAAATTCTCGTAGGTTCCTTTTCGAAATTCATCTATAAACTGTTGCTCTGCGTCCAGTAGTGATGTTTTGTTTAACGGGCCCATAAATGACGGTTCGGTGGAAAATATTACGGAAATTTCGGCCTGTTTTTCTCCGTCGTAGATCCCATTCGATGCGAGATTCAATTCAGCTAAACGTCTTTTGGCGTATCTATAGGCATTTTCCGGATTTGTAACGTAGCTATGAACCAGGATAAGGTCGGTACGATTAACGATGGTTTCGTATTCTTAAGGAAAATTAATCTATAAGCTAGGTATAAGCTTACATATTTTGATGGTTATAAAGTTATTTGGGGAACTTTAAAGCAAGGACACTGGGAGTTTAAATTTTAACCCAAAAATGTGAAATTTTAACACCGAACTCTACGGAAACTTGGAGCCGACAGTTTGAATCGCAAAACATATGTACCTAAAATTTAGCTAAAAATTTTTTTTTAATTTTGCGCTTCCAGTTCTTATTTTAGCAATTTATATAGTTCCCTAAAATTGCCAACAGCTCCTAATTTTTAGGCTCGAAAAGCTTCGTACCAAATGAAAACTGGCAAAATCAAAGCTAAATTTGATATGAAAATGGATTTATAAAAATGATTTTCTTAAATCATAAAGGTGGGGAATATGATTCAGCGCTCGAAAAAATGCGTCACTCCTGTTCGAAATAAACCTTTATCCGAAACGCACACAAAATGTGTTACTATTCGATCTGGTGTCATAGCGACGGACGGGCGTCACGATAAAGGTTCTTTCAACTTACGTAGTGAATTACATTTTCACTTTTTGAATTATTTCGTCTGGATTTATTTATCATAAATAATATCATTTGGGAATAAGGAGCCGAGAAAATTTGAAGCCAAAAAATTGAAATTCTTAAAACCTATAAATAAGCCTATGTTATATTATGTATATATTTAACCATTGTTCCTATTCGGCTCCAAGCTTTCATTTTCGCTGCTCTAAAATCCAAAATATTGGTTCCAAGTTCCCTGCTAACGGCTTTAAAGATCCCATACCAACAGTATAAATGTAATTAATTTGAATTAGAACTAAAAAAATTGCCAACATAAATTAAAAACAAAGTTGATTAATATTTTTTTTGTTTTCTGGAAATTTGAATCTTGTAACGATATGATATGATACGATATGTTCTTATGAACTATTAATTTTGTCTAAAATACTGATTCACCCGAGCAAACTTATTTTTATTATAAATTACAAAAATATAACTAAATAATTTTACTGCTTGAAATATAAATTTTGTTCATTAATTTAATGATCATTCATTAATTGATTTCTCAAATATTTCTCCTAATCTAGCTTAAATTTTTTTGTCCAAATTAATTTTTAAAAAAATGCTGCCGAGTCTTACATAGACTTAAAATCAAGCTACTATTTATCGCTAAATCAATTTTTAATTGATAAATTTTCCTTTTTGATTCAAAGGCCATCCGATATAGGTTTCCAGCTGTACTGTATGAGGCTTGTAAAGATTTATCTGCTTCAGTTGAAAAGAATAAAATCTAAAAGCTCCAGATTCGTCACAGGAAAAGTTTTGCAGTTTCAAATAATCCTTTCAGTAAAAAGCGTGGCAAGAAAACCGTTTTTGTATTGCTGTGTAAATGTAATGAAACTATTTTAATTATTAATACTTATTATTATTAAACTAATACGTTTAAAATTAAGTGGTTAGTATGATTTTGACTTGATTTTTTTCAAGCTTCAGAATGTAATACTTTTTGGTATATTGGTTTTAAAATTAATTCATATTTAGTCGCAACGTTGTCATAGTTGCTTCAGTCATTTAATCGCACTTTAGCGACATTTATTTCAAAATAAAAAAAACTACAGATTAATTTGGGTTTTTAAAAAATGAACGTCTGGATTATCTGGACAAATCTATATTCTAAAATATAGATTTATCTTTTATATCCTATATAAATTTATCTTCTATATCCTATATAATAGATTTATCTTCTATATATCCTAAGCAAGATAAATAAAGAAGATAAATGTATCCTAAAATTTACAAATAGGAATTGCTTACCTATTGTTACAGGAAATAATAATATATTTTTGACGGTACAAAATATTTGTATTTCACAAAAATACATGTTTTTATTTAATTATTAAATCCACAATAAAACACAATAAACAGACATTAGATTAATCAGTGAATCTGTGGAATACTTTGATATATTTTATTAACGCGGATTTTGATACAAATTTTTTTTTAGTTTTAGTGAATTTTAAACATATAGAAAATCTTGCTACGCTTCACCTCACAGTAGTACTTGCTAATTTGAATTTGATTCCAAAATTCAAACTCCAAATTGTATGCATCAAATTTAAATAACCTATGAAAAGGGAACAGTTAGTATATAATTGCGTACATTGTAAAACAAACTGATATTTTAAACCGAACCCAACGTAATAATGTTTTCCTGTCATTTATTTTCATAATAATTGTAATAATAATAGCCATATTGGCAAAGAAAACAAAATTTTTGTTAAAATTAAAATTAATAAAATTTGAAAAAAATTATTTCGAATACTTTTTGGAAGAATAACTAAGTTTTTCTTTTAGTCTAAACGCAAAAATACCTTGGGGAAAAAGTTTTTGGAATTTCTCGTAAAAAAAATTCTGCACTTTCGCCAACCACTGCTATTTTCTTGACTCCTTGCGCTTTCAACGCATCCAGAAATGTTAACAGGGAGTTAATATAATTATTTTGTTTCATCAAATTGTGTACATCATACGCTAGAATCTTAAACTAAACAAAAATTAAATAAATTTGCGTTTTTCTTAAGCTAATTCATGGTTTCAATAATATTTACTTCAAAATAGTGTTTAAGGCAAGATGAAATTGCAAACAAAAGTAACTGTAAAACTCTTTCTGAATACCAACAAAAACCAAAATAAATGGTTGCAAACGCACTTTTCATACTTTTCGAGATCGCTACGCTAACATTATTTAAAACTCGCGATTCAAATACGTGTTGCATAATCAAATTAGCGTTTAAGATTCTACGGTATAAATTTATAGTGTCGAATTCAAAATGCTTTATGAATTTCAAAAACTGAACAGCTTCAGGGGTGAGACTGCTATTTTCAGTTGAAGCGTTGATAAGCAAATTTTCCAAATCGTCAAGATATAAAGTTCTACCAGTTGTTAATTCCGCAGTGATTAGTAAAACAGTAGTTATTGTTTGGTATCTTGCAAACATTTTCAGTATTATCCCAGCCAAATTTTTTATATTGGACGCAAATTTTTGTAATTGCTATAAATGTAGGCTGCACAAAAATAGTTTGTACTGAAATAACATTTTATTGGGCATAGGCTGCGAATAACCGTTATGTTGGTGAGATACATTATTTTAAAATTGTTTCCAGTACATATAATTTTTGTACAAAAAATAATAAAAGTAAAAAAAAATAAATAAATATTTGAAGTATTTAAGAGCCACAATATTGATAACAATCGGGCGAATTTGTTGCAGAGCAGAAATATTCGAAACTGCAGGTGGCGGTTAATTTTAATAATCTACCTATGTATCTAGTGTGTCAAGCTGCACTCGTCACGCTTGACTGCACAGTGGTATGACTTTCATATAAATCCTTGGTTAGCTAGGTATCAAGTTTTATTTTCGCGCACATATTTTATTTGTACATACATACATACACTGTATAAGTTTAAACAATAATGTTCTGTATGACGCTTTTCTGACTCAAACTACACGTTGACCCCAGGTAAGTTTACACCAGTTGAGGCGGGGAAGGGGAGTGAAAAGTGATTTTATGAAATTGGAAACCTATTATTATTGTGGGTGGATGTTAATGTTTAGGGAGGCCATTTCTGTAGGAAACTGTTTATGGTGTTTATCACTAAGTCCGGTTTTCATAAAGATATTATTGCTTGACCTCAGACATGACGTCGTAAATCGGTGGCAGAATCCTTGATGCAAATAAAAGAGTATAAGATTTTCCGTTGGTTTTTATTGTTTTACAATTTTACGCAGTCTTATCGCTGTGGAGTGTGTTTAAATGTGTTTTTTTCCAATATCAGTTTTAACATCGATGTTTTTTCGACGCGAATAAAATTTCGGGTGCTCTTTTTCGATTTCAATGTATATTTTAAAGTCGCCTTATCAACACAGAGAAATGTATCTGGAACGGCCAAGACTAAATTCATACCGAAGGTAGTTTGTTTAATTTTAGTTAAATTATTTTTGCATTTTGGTGCGCGAGTTTTCACACCGCACACCAAAATGACTTTAAAAAATCATGATTTTTAATTATTGTTAATATAAGTTTAAAAAAAATATTGTAAAAACTCACAGGAAAATATCTGTAAATATAAAAACAATATTATTTGAAAGAAAGACAATTTGGTGCTAAAATATGAATAAACCCTAAAAATCATGTTGTGAACGTAATAAATCATTATCAATCGTATAACAGCTCGGGTTTAAGTTCAATTACTAAACTTACTCGGGTTCAAGTTCCTCGTATCGTTAAAGTGTTTAAACAAAAACTTATTAATGATGTCGGAAAAAAACGTGAGTGATTATATCCCACAAACGAAAAAATTGCGAAAGTTATGTAAGCCATTTGTATACATATTTTTGTGCACGCTAGCAATACATCACACCGAACTAGCCTAAACTCGGAGATTAATCACATACCATTTTAGAGTAAAGCTTTGGTCATAGAAATATTATGCACAATAAGTTTCTGATATTACTTAATCATTATAGTAATATGGAATTTTCTCAAAAGATATCTGGCCAAAAAAGCAAAACTATTTTTTGAAATTGCTAAATTTTTGTTTCTTGTGAAATGAATTTGAAATAAATTTAGAGAAACAAACAAATAAACAGATACACAATAAAGTTTTGTGCTGTGCCTTCGTGTGCCAAGATAGATTTGCGCGCAACACCCGTCTGACTAAAAAAGCTTTAAAGCTGCGGATGTAGCCCAATACAAAAGCAGTGATGCAATTTATTTTTTAAAAGTATCGAAACTAACATCTGAAAATTTATTTTTTATAAAATTTTGCGTACCTGTGATAAAATTAGTGAATTTTTAACATTAATGTGGTTAAACGCATTTTTCACACTATGTCCCAGTTCATATTGAATAAAGTTTGGTGTTATTTAGATTTTTTTTAAAAATAGAGAATGGTTTTTATTTTGCTTTTGTTATTTAGTTCTAAAAAACTTATAACCGCAATAAACCCGGTAAGGACTGCTCTTGAACTTCCTCCCGAAGACCGGAGGCATGTAGGAGGCAGATAAAACTCCCCCGGAGGCAGGTAGGAGGCAGTTCATCCTGTTCCCTATGTTGAAGCATATACAGGTTAGGAAGCAGGTAGGAGGCAGCTAAAACTGCCTCGGAGGCAGGTAGGAGGCAGCTAAAACTGCCTCGGAGGCAGGTAGGAGGCAGGGTGGAGGCAGGTAAAACTGCCTCGGAGGCAGGTAAGAAGCAGTTCATCCTGTCTCCTATGTTGAAGCATATACAGGTTAGGAGGCAGGTAGGAGGTAGCTAAAACTGCCTCGGAGGCAGGTAGGAGGCAGGGTGGAGGCAGGTAAAACTTCCTCGGAGGCAGGTAAGGCATGTGATCCTGCCTCCTATGTTGAAGAATATACAGGTTAGGAGGCAGGTAGGAGGTAGCTAAAACTGCCTCGGAGGCAGGTAGGAGGCAGGGTGGAGGCAGGTAAAACTTCCTCGGAGGCAGGTAAGAAGCAGTTCATCCTGTCTCCTATGTTAAAGCATATACAGGTTACAAGGCAGGTAGGAGGCAGATAAAACTGCCTCGGAGGCAGGTAGGAGGCAGGGTTGAGGCAGGTAGGAGGCAGGTAAGATGCAGCAAATTTTCGATGGAGGCAGGTAGGAGGCAGATAAAAACAGTTTTTACCAATTCAGGAACCCCGTCCTTATCGGAATAATACTCCAAGCTATTTTAAAGGTTGTATATCCTTCGATCTTTGGAAAATGGTCTTTTCACACATGTGATTACTGTCATAAACTCCAGTAGTTTCCGTTTCCTTTGATAGTAAATAACCCTACAATTTTTATTCACTGTCGGAAATAAAATAGTTCGACTGACGGTTTTTTTTGTCGTTATTCGATCTTTTCCGTTGTGTCTTTTCATTGACTATAAACTGGAGTGGAAAGAAAGAACTGCGCAATCTCGTATAATATCTATCTCATTCGATTGCATCTGTTCTCGCTAACCTTTCGCGCTCACTTCACCCAGGTTATGCTATACTTGATTTTAGTTTTTTTTGTGTGTAATATTTTGTGAAAAGTGTATTCAAATATAATGTCGGCTAGCAGATAGAACCAAAAATAATGATGCAATTATATAAAGATCTATAGCGCGAAACTTCAATTTTTAAACAAAAAAGCACTAACAGGATTGTTCTGTTTTCACAAAACATCTAGAAGTGTTTTTTTTGCAAAAAAATATTTAATTATATTATAAATTTTTAATATATGATTTATTTACATTTTATTTTATTTTAAGAATTTTTAACTTGAAAATATTATAATTATATTTTCAATCCAATAAAATAGTAAATTTTATAATTAAAAGTTGTATATCGCGTGAATTTTTGGAGAGCGAAGAATTGTAATCACTTAAGTCGAACTGTTTGTTGAACTATTTTCACCTTTAAATTTTTTATTATGAATATTTGTAATTTAACATGTAAGTTTCGGCAGAAACTTATGTAGCTTAATTAGTAGATTTTTTGTTTATTTTTTTAAAATAAACTGAAAAAGTTTATTTGGTCAAATCTTGAACTCTCTTTTTTTAATAGAAATTCACAGTAATAAAAACCATAATATAATATTGGTAAGAAAAACCAAAATCAAGCAGTTTGACAGTCTAAAAATTAAGTTAATACTCTAAAATTCCCATTGAGGACAAATCAAAAGAATTAAACAGTTTATTTAAAATTTTAAAAGCAATCAATTCAGAAAGCAAATTTTTTTACTATTTATTAGTTGCATCTTCAAACTATATTAGAACCCAAATTTAAATTTAGATAGCTATAACGAAAATTCAAAAAAACCGTCTCTGGTGAAAATGTTTTAAGTAGAATCAAAATTGATAGTGCAATCCTTTAATATGAGCGTCTCTAAAAACTTTCTCCAGAGATTTTGGCACTTTTCGTTGTTGACAGTTTTCTAAAATTGAAGGTTTTTCTTCCTTTGGTATTTCTAGGATGTTTATAATTTTAAGAAATATCCAGAGAGAGAGGTTTATATTTACTATAAAGAAATTTTTCATTCGGAAATATTTTAGTTTATAAAATCACTGTAAACAGCATATCGCCAGATGAAATTTTAGTAATTTTTATTGCACGAAAGTTAATTTTTTGGTAACAGATATTGTGAATAATATAATCAAAATATAACATAATATTTTTGCTATAAAATTAGAAAAAAGCCTAAAACGATTGACATTTTTTTAAAAATTTTAAAAAAATGCTATAAAATTAGAAAAAAAGCTTAAAACAATTGAAATTTTTTAAAATTTAAAAAACTTTTGGTCGAAAAATTAATTATTTATAATCTTAATTGCTAAAAAAAATTTTTTTTCATTCATCCTGTTTTTCATCCGGTTTTAATAAAACCGGGAAATTGTGAACGTTAGAAAATTATGATAACTATTGTGTTCTTTCTTATAGCAGGAAATAAGAAATTTGGCATAATGACGATCTTGTCATGGACATGTAGTTTGTGAAGAATGTCGGAAACGATTTGATAAGGAAAATTGGTTTCGCGAAAATCGGACTCCGATTTTGTCGATTGGATTATATATATAATATATATATATACCATTATTTTTTAGTTTCGTTTGTTTTTTCGTACAGCGTTTTGTAGTATATAGTCTCAATTAAAACCAAAATATTTTGAAATACGATATTTTTTCGTTCCTTATACTATAATTATCGATCAATTTGTGGGGGTTTGTTTATAAAACTTCCGCGGTCCGATGGACTTTACTTTCGCGCGTGCGTGTAAATAGGAGACTGCAAGGTAAAACAGCATGTTTTTGTGTATTTTGGGGAGCTCTCCGTTTCTCCTGGTGTATATTCGCCCAGTGTGTGTGTGTTGGAAGGAGCATAAATATATATACAGCCGTAGCAAGGGTTTTCTCTGTGCGTACATTCATTGTGTGTGTGTATTCAGAGGTTACCTTTTGATCAAATAAGACACGCAGACATGTGTCCGTGGGCGGTGGTTGGGTTTTTGAAAAGGTCCGAGAGCGCTCCCATATTCTCGTTTTTCTCGTCCCTGGTTTTCCTGTGTTTTCGACGATTTTGCTGGGTGAGTGAAACTCCCGGTGTTCTTAAGCTTAGCCGCCGGTTCTTCAGTTTCTAATTATTTTACACTTGAAGTCCTCTCGGTTGAAAAAATAAACAAGCCTTTTTTCTGAGCCCCGGAGGGTTTTTAGCTTTTAATTCGGACAACCTGGTGTTATTTTTTTTTCAAAAAATTACACGATTTCACTGTTATTTTTTTGATTTGTTATTATTATATTAATTTGATTAGCCTCTACTTCAGCAAGAACCGATAAAAAACTGCGAATAAAAATGGTTCAGTAATTCAAATTTTTATTTATTTTATATTGTGATAAACAATATGCGAATCAAAAATATTTTGAACCATCTGTTTGCAGATTGTGTTAGTCTTTAGTGGTGAGAAAGGATTTCACGACTAAATATACCTACGAACGCTTGTGTATATATATTTACGACAAAATTTGAACAACACTCTTCAATTTTAAATTATTGTGGTCCTTAAATCCTCTAAGTGAAAAATAAACAAAGTCTTTTACTTTGCGAAATTTATCCGAATTGAAAATTGAATTCTTATTTAATATTCGTAAATAGAGACTGACATTTTGACTTTCAGGAAGTTAATATATATTCTGTAACGTTTTAAAAGAAACCCCACGAATTTGTCAATAAATGCTCTTAATGTAGTGTTTATAATCCATATTACATGTAGGTAAACATACGATTTGGCGAAACTAAAAAAAACACACTTTGTTGGAAGATTTTTCTGTTTAATTTGAGCTTTTAATAAAAAAATTACTGAAAAATTCGTAAAAAACATGTCCCATGCCCAGTTTTGTACCCAGTTATTTCAAACCAAACGTGTTGTTAAAAACTGCAAAAAAATTATAACTATGGTTTTTTTACTAATCTTAAAACTGTTACCCAAATTTTTTACTTATTTATTTATAATTCGCATAATACAGGACACAACTAAAGCATTTAAAAATGCACTGAAATAAACTGACCCTTGTTAGTAAAATATTTGATTAATATTGTTCATAATTTTTAGTATCATTTTCTTTACATAAATAGTGGTTTTCTTCTTATTCATGGTTTTTTTATAAAGTCCAGTTTGAAACATTGTGAAGTTTTATTTCTTAGTCATTGTGTTAAACAAGTTAATAATATTCTGCGAGTCTTACAGATATGAGTTACAATCCTTCTGATGGTTCAATGATGGTATTTAGGCCCTTCATTTTCAAACAAAGCAAAGAATATTATAATCAAAATCTTGGAGCATTAAGATGATTAAACCGCACACCACGCAAAAAAAAACTAAATTACTTCTAAATTTGAATCAGTCTTAATGTTTCTTTGGAGTTGTTTTAGAATAAAAATTGCATCATTATTTAAAAAAAATGGTTTTCTTAATTTTATGGGTCGTTTAAAAAAGGCGGCTGTTGAAAAACATAGCTTATGCAATGTGGGAGGTTGTTGTATGTTATATATATAGCTGGAGGTCTGAGGGTTCCGTTTTCGCGCGCTACGCCCCTTCCCGTTGACATTTGGCGCTTTAAATTTTTCTTAATCTTGATAAATTGAAAGGTTTTCCGGGCAGTTGCTACACTACCCGCCTACCCCGAACGTGTTAAAAAACCTTGGCAAATCATATCTCTAACATGAATCTCTTCCGCGCGTACAATGTTAGAAAATAGGAAATTAATTTCAGCGCAATTCAGCAGATAGCGTCACTCAAAGTGCAATATGTCCAGCCTATTATTCTCAATTTAGCCCACCCGTCCGAGTTTCGATTATGCTGTTTTTGTCGTTGAAAGCTTTTATTTTCATTTTTTTATTAGCTGTGTAATTTAAAGTTTTACAAGAGATATAATTTTATCGCAAGTTCGAATCTAACACCTTATCCTACCCACGTCGTCAAGAGCGTTTAACTGCGCCACAAAAAAACCGCGCAGCTGTTTGTTATGTTTTGGAGAAAAAGCTGAATTGACGGAAATACATAAAACATCCACCTCCCATCTCCCGCAGATGTGTTTTATTGAATGAAGGGATTTGGCAGTACATTCTGGACTTATTAGTCATGATTGCTCTCGGACAGACCTTCTGAGTCTATCGTGTATTTTTATTTGCCAGTCCGTAGGTCTTTTCGTACATTTTTCTTTGTTTTATTAAAAATTCGTTGATTTAGATTCGCTTTTTGATTACAATTACTCTTTTTATTGAAATTCAATGTAAATTTTAAATCCGTGGATTTAAAAGTTAAAAAATTAAATTTGAAACTTAAATTTATATTATGCCTGTTGAGTCTTGTATATTTTGTACGCTATTAGCATATAATTTTATTTTCCTGCGTATTTTTTTAATTATTGCGCGTTTTCTCGTTGATTTCATTTACTATCTGGTTTTATTAAGCTTCTTTTCAAATACCATTTGTTTTTCTGAATCTTATTCTCAGAACTAATTTTACTTACATATATTTGAGACTGAGTTTTTTGATGAATAATATCACATGTATAGCAATATACCTGGATACGACAGTTTTAACGAATATAACACTTTTTTTCCTCTAATAGCATTGACACTTGTTTAAAATGATTTTTGTGTATCGTAATTTAAGCCAAAATTTTAATTTATACGCCGTTATAATACAAAATTATGATATTTATTTTACACCGAAAAACGTAATTTTATAGTGGCTCTCAGACATTTTGTGCTATCAAATTTAAATTATGACTTGTGACAAAATTAGCATAATAAATTTTCTAATTGTATAAATAACAAAAACACGAAAAGTGCAAGAATAAAAAGCTTTACTAAAGAATTTTTCCTGGCAAAAACCTGAATTAAAAATTTCTATGTTACATTTTAAACACTATCATAATAATGAATAAATTAAAAATATAAAATGTAATTATTTATTCTTTAACTAAAAGAGTTTAATAATTGAATTAATATAGTATATTTATATATATAATATATTATGTCAAACTAAAATTCAAAATTATTAGTGATGTCACAAAAAGTAAATTGTTTGTTATGAGTAAAATATATGCGACTTAGGCCGCAGAAAGTGCAAAAGTACAAAAAAACGTGTCATCGTGATTATTCAACAGGGACACATTTTTAAAAGATTTTTATCTGTGACAGTCCCCAGTCATAAAAGTGTTAAACCTGTAATTTATCATTAACTACCCGCTTTTTTCAATTTGGAGTATGAATAAAACGTGTTTTCCAACTTTAAGTTGTATTTTCAATGTTTTGTAATTATGTGTGAATGAAAATTTACACTACTTCCTTTCCCTGTAATCCCCTTTCAACTTTTTTAATCTCGAATTTAACTTAAGTTTAAACTCCCCCAGTAGAATCATTGAAAACATTGGTGTTTTTTGATATAATTGGCAGGTATTTTTTGGAATCTGCGAATAACACCATATATACACTGTGATTTTACTTTTTTTAATCAAAGTTGTTTTAAGTACCAGTAAACATGCAAAATGCCAACCACCATTATGTCGCCTTCAGATAAAACTCCACTATAGTTTTTTAACTTCTGATTAATATTATTTAAATAAATATTTATTGTTGCTGTTTGAAATTAAACCAATCTTTATGGGTATATAAGATAGCAAAATTTAAAAAAAATCTGCGATCGTAAAAAACACCATTCAAATTTAGCACACAAAACTTTTTCTGCTGCAAAAAAATTGTTGCCGCATGCGCAAAAAATTAATCCATTGATTTCTAATATTTTTAATAAACTTGTTAACTATTAGATCTCAAAGTTTTGCGATTTTTAAACCCTTGCATTTTTCGATTCACTCGGCTGAAAATTACCATTTTCAAATTTGAATTTTACCACCTATGGCGCGTTGAAGGTTGCTCTTAGAATCGCGAGAAAATTTTATTCTTTTTCTAAAAGTCCACTTACTATAGGAGGTAGAGAGACGTAAACTATAAAAGGTAATAAGATTTGAGTTCGATCTTTTTTCTATTGCTACGTGTATTACATTCATAATTTCAACCGCTTATAGAAACTGCGGTTATTTCAAGAATTTATTTTAAAACTTAAATTTCATATCACTTTAATTTGATGTCGACCAGAATCTAGAATTCTTTTCCATAACCTTTTCGAATCCTCGTGTATTTTTTAAAATCCTAATAACCTTTTTTTTATTATTTTCATAGATTGACTACCTAAAAACTCCTTTTGTTTTGTCGTCCTTCTAGTTTTTGGTTCCGTTCGTCAGTTCGTCTGTTGGCTTCTAAAACACGTTTTCTTTTTTAGTCTGCGGTCGACCATGTACCCGAATCAGGACCAAATGCGCCGGGTGGAAAATAGCTTGCAAATTTGGATCCTGGAAGCCAAGGGGGTACCCGCTAAACGGAAGTACTTTTGCGAATTGTGCATCGATAATACCCTTTACGCCCGAACTTCCGCCAAACTCCGCAGCGATATCTGCTTTTGGGGAGAGCATTTTGAGTTCAAGTAATTTATATGTTGCTTATTGCATGTTAAATTATTCTTTCACTACTCCTGCGTTTTTGCAAACATAATAATAAATAAATAAATAAATATGTAAAATAAATAAATGTAACATATTTAATTTATAAAAACCATAAATCATTATTTTTGATCATTAGGATATCTTTACACCAACCATACATATAAAATTTTGTTGAAATTGTAAAGCCATATATTGTTCCAATTTAAATTGCGTCTGTATATAGTTCCAATTTATATTGCGCATTCATATATGTGCCTATATATAGTAATTGCAAAACATATTAAAGGAGAATTTCGTTTTTGGTAGTACTTCTTGGAGCTCTGTAGCCATAATATATTCAACGGCCCTCATCTCTCTACTCTTACCAAACTATCTATGGGCAAGAAAACTATTTAACATTAAGAATTTACACTTTTAGGCTTGCCAAAACTATATAACATTATTAATTTATATTTTTAGGCATTTACCAAAGGTTGTGGATACAGTGTGCATAAATTTGTTTCGAGAAGCTGACAGGAAGAAGAAAAAAGATCGAAGTACCCTGGTTGGTTTTGTAAATATTCCTGTCTCAGCGCTCAATTCAAGACACCCTGTTGAAAGATGGTAATTTTTCCGAATTCTTTAATACGTTTTATAAAACAGTAAGAAGATTAATAGATTTATTAATATGCATAGATTTTAATCACATAAAAATTATAAAATTGTATAGATGAAAAGAAGTGTTTTTTTCATTTCAAATTTCTATCGATTTTTTTGTATATGTTAGTGAAAATTTAAATGATAATAAGCAGTTCGAGAGGAATTATTAGATAAGTTTTAAATAATAAAGTTTATAAGTTCTTTTAATATATAAATTTCAAACTTTGATGCTTTGGTTTGGTCAAACAACACTCTGGTCGTTGGACATTATTATTAGATGTTCATGACACATTAGTTTCAATAGCCCCTGTTAGACGATTGTAAATGCGATGTATAATAAAGCCTCAGCTTATTCAACACTAACTTTGCAACCAGCCACTACATATAACAATATCAACAATATTAACAAACATTAACATTATCACAACACATCTAGCTCCCAGTCGGGAATCGATCCAAGGACCTTCAGTACGTTCGTTCTACCACTGCGCCATTTCTGAAGGAACTATTTATAGGTACACCATAACGGGCGCTGAAAAGTCAAATTCTAATAAGAATGAGATTCCAACAGTGCGGATCAAGGGGCGCTTCCAGTCAGTCGTCGTTCTTCCCCTTAAAGCTTACGATGGCCTTAGTCAGGTATCGATTACTTTCCAATAATAAATATGTCCTAAGGATCAATATAATAGTCGTTTAGACTGAGTGCTTTTTTTAAAAAAACAAAAAGTTTCTTGGGAATGGAAGTACATTATCTACCATGCGGAAACTACTTTGATACCTGCATATCTTTTTATATATGAAATTTCCGAGTCTTAAAATTTATAGTAAAACAAAATTTATTAGATAAAATTCGTAGTAAATTCATAAAAAAAGTTTTGCGGGAGTTTTGGCACTTTACCCTTGGCGAAAAATGTATTTTTTATTTTACACAGTTAGCCAAGTCTTGCGTATTTAGTCTGTTTTACTGTATATTTTGCTGTTTAATATTTAACGGATCAAATCTAGTTTTAAAATTTTTCATACGATTTAATTTTTCTGAAGTTTCTTGTTTTACGTCTTGTGTATGTAATATTATTTTAGTTTCTAAAGCACAACTACCTCGATATTTGTACAATTTTGGAACCATCACTTGGTGTGAAAGCTAAAGTAAGTTATAATTCTTGTTTAATTTATACACATATTAGTAGCTTCTAAATATCAGATCCCATTTTCAGGAGTAATCAAATTTTAATTTTTGAAACAATATCATAACTTTCAAGCACATTCTCAGCGTGTGAATTCTGCCTACAGATTTCATAAAAAATCTAATTTTCTACGTGTATTGAAGTGATAAAGTTTTTATGAATAATTTATTGTTTAGGAAGATTTCGCAACAAGTCTGGTTCGTATTTTGCATAAAGAAGGGCGTGCCAAAGACTTTCTCTGCGATTTGGTCATGACTGAGGTCAACGCTCTCGGTATATATAATTTAGTGGTTTTTTATAAAATTTTAGTATAAATAATAGACGCGAACACTTTTTTTAACCTTAATATTATTGCTAAGGACCAGAATTTTTGTTTTTTCTAACGACCAAAGTTTTAGAAATTAGGCGCGAAAACAACAGCGCAATTTTTTATACATTCAACGGTATAATAATTTCTATTCGTTCCATACACTAATAACACCATGTATTTTTTCGCAGATAACGAACATTTAATGTTTCGCGGTAATTCGCTGGCGACGAAGGCTGTGGAAGGGTACATGAAGTTGGTTGGCGATCAATACCTCCAAGAAACATTGGGAGATTTCGTTCGCTCCGTCCTGGAATCCGAAGACGATTGCGAGGTAGATTATTGATTGATTACTAATCGATAATGAATACTTTTACTTTTATATTGATTAATATATTGATTACAGGAACAATAAGAGAGAACGGCTTATTTGTGCGACTGGGTCGTTTTTGGTAAAGTATCGATTAAAAAAATAAACAACGCATAATAAATGTCATTTTTCAAAAGGACTGACGAAGTAGGAAAATTAACATAATTGCTTTTGCTTTTAAATGAAATAAACTTTCTATTAAAATTTTTTCGCTTTTTTTAAAAGTAACATCAAAAACAACCCATCAATAATTTTGTATATGGTTTCTGTATCGACTATATGCTTAATGTCCATTGTTCCTTAGGTTGATCCCTTAAAACTGGCTAACAACATGGGAGCACTTGATCGGAACCAAAAGATGCTCACGTTTCACGTTGAAGCTGCATGGGGAAAGATTATTAATTCTTGTCATTCCTTTCCATCTGAACTTAGACAGGTAAGTATTGGATTTTATTAGTACAAATAAATATGCATACTACCGTACCTCCTCGTTAGACAAAATAATTTGCATATTACAAAATTTCCGAGAAGTTTTTCTTGCAACAATTGAATTTGCATATCAGTTGTTCAACGCGTTTTTTGTGACAAATAGATTGCATATTACAGGTATACTCAACGTTTTTTTTCTTGCGACAAAAAATTTGCATATTACAGGTTGTTGTTGTTGTTGCATTACCTGAAACTTATCTTCCCTATGCAGATTATGCAAGGGGCAGGTGCTAAGACAAGTCAGGAGGGGCGAAAAAATTTCACCCCTATGGTTGAGACTCTTCGTCCAACATTAATAACGTTGGCAACCTTTACCGCTAAAATGTTGTCATAGTCATATTATATTATAGTAATTGAATTAATAGTTATAATTAATTAATAATTATATTATATTATAATAGTCATATTATATTATATTATGACCTGCGGTCGGCTCGATCGGCCTAGCGTCCAACCAGAATCAAACAGACCGTTATGGTATGTCCTTATTTTGGGAGGAGGCACCAATCGACAACAACCAAAGAGGGAATCCACCGAAAGCTTCAAAAATTGTGGGACCAAGTTGCGCCGACGAACCGATCACTCTCACATGTACTTATTTAGACTCTGTCTCCACCAATCCTTACATTAGAGATCTGTGGACAATGGCTTCAGTATTTTATGCATATTACAGATTTTCCGCGCGTTTTTCATCCAACAATTAAATTTGCATATTACAGGTGTTCAGCGCGTTTTTCTTACGACATTTACATAAATTTGCATATTTCAGGTGTTCAGCGCGTTGCGTGAGCGCCTCAAAGCCGCCGGGCGGGAAGAACTGGCCGACAACCTCATTTCCAGCAGCATTTTCCTGCGTTTCCTCTGCCCGGCCATCTTGTCCCCGTCCCTGTTCAACATCGTAACCGAGTACCCGTCCGGGGTCTCGGCGCGAAATCTGACTCTCGTCGCCAAAACCCTCCAAACTCTGGCCAATTTCTCTAAATTCGGCGGGAAAGAGCACTACATGGAGTTTATGAATATTTTCGTGGAACGGGAATGGCAGAATATGAAGGAATATCTCAGGTAGTAACTTTTTCTTCATTCTTTAAACTTTTTATTGATTATAATATAATATTTGTTTTTATTATCAACAACTATTTAGTTTTTTAAAATGCTTTTTTTCAACTGCTGTTTTCGGTTTCAGGGTAATTAGCAGTACCCCGAAGAATTCGCGAAGGGATTGTCTTTTCGACAGCTGCGTCGATGCTGGGAAGGAGCTTTCTCTCTTGCATAATTATTTTGTGGAAGTTTGGAACGACATAAACACTGTAAGTACTCCATATTATTCGTAGACTATGACTTTTGCTTGCTAATTGATTGGCTTTGTAATCTATAGTAAACATATTTTTCGTCAAAATTTACAAGCTATTTTAAACTAATTAGGCAGAAACCAAAACAGCTTAGTTACGAGGTATTTAAACAAAATTATGTAGCAATAACTATTTGGAAAACGTTGCTATATGTGTGATTTAAAAACTTTTTGTGAATTTATTTCCTGAATTCTGATAAGATAGATTAATTCTATTTATTTATTCTATTATTCTCTGTTATTTATTTTATATTTCTTTTATATCTTTTTCTTCCTGAATTCTGATAGTTAATTATATTATATATATATATTTATATAATATATTATTTATTTATTATTATATTTCAATGTTTTGTGCTCATTGCTGACTGATTTATATAGAATATATAAGGAAAGAATCAAGTATAATTTAATGCATAGTAAATAGTTAAAGACTAATCATAGGTGTCAGTGAGGGAATATGAAATAGGTGTGATTTGATTATCTTATCGCTTTAGACGTTGGAAAAAAATCGTTTAAATGGTATTTGAAAAATAATATGGATTCTTTTTTATTATATGAATAGCAGAAAATAGAGAGCTTTAATTCTGTATATGCTCGACTAGAGAAAATTTATGTGTGCAGATTTTTTCTTAGTATATTCTCTCTTGCTTGGGAAGGATTCAATTTAAACCTGATGTTGTAAAGAATATAAATGTTTTATGTATAATTATTGGGAATATATAATCGTTGAAAAAAGTTAAATAATAAGAAAAAAATAAAAGTAGGGGTTCTAAGTATATTTGTTAGTTCTAAAGTGTGGGAGCAAAAATAATATGAATCTTTTGAATTGTCAGGTTGAATCTTGCTATGTGGGAGATGAATAGGGTGAAAATTTCGTCTGGTTGTCTTTGCTGCTTGATATCTGATAGGGAGATAGTTTCAGGTTATTAAAACGTCTTATATATATGAAATGATGTTGTATAGAATTTTTGTTTTGGTTTCTTTTGAATAGTATTTTATAATTTCTGTCTATTTCTGATAGATGCTAGAAACTTAATTGCTTTTGGAAAAAGAAATTTAGAAGACCTAGGAAGAAATGAAGAAAAATTTATCTAGAAGCTGCATTTATGTTAAATAGCTGTGTTAACTTTCTATGCTTCTATTGTGAGTTTATCGCAGATTGATAAAACAGATTTATCTTGCTATTGTCTATGTTGTTATTTTTGCTAATTAGAGGTTTAAAAACGCTTTGATTACATAGGAGGTTTATTTGAAATATTGTCAATATCTCTTAAAATATAAAAAATCTTAATTAAGTGCTAAGATAGTTTTAATATTTTAAAAAAAGCTAATATTTCT
The DNA here is from genome assembly GCA_030248175.1 of Microlaimidae sp. YZB2_3. Lineage (NCBI taxonomy): Eukaryota > Metazoa > Nematoda > Chromadorea > Desmodorida > Microlaimidae > Microlaimidae sp. YZB2_3. The sequence goes on along the minus strand of JASAMX010035292.1, from coordinate 14,049 downwards.
TATGAATATAAGAAAAATGATTATGATTTATTAATAATAAAAATCTAGAAAATTTGTAAAATATAATTTAAAAATAAATAAAATTTCATATTGTGAAAAAAAGTTTTTTAAATAAATATAGCTTTTCATATTATTGCTAATAATTTTGTTAGAATACTCTAACTAGCTGTTTCGTTTCTGCTATTAGTTTAAAATCAGCTTGTAATTTGAGAAAATATGTTTCTATATTACAAGAAAATGATCAGAAAAGTATAAATTACGAATAATATGGATCTTAATGTTTATGTCTTTTCAAACTTAAAAATAATTACTACTGCAGAGAAACTCTTCGATCACGACTTCAAAAAAATCTTCGCAATTCTTCGGGTCTTTGCTATTACTGAACAAAACACATTGAAAAGAAGATTTAAAAACTAATATTGTTGATAATAATAAAAATATTTATACTGTATCAATAAAAGGTTTAAAGAATGAAGAAATTACTCTGAATATTCTTCATATTCTATTCTTACAAAATGTTCATAACTCATGTATCTCTTTTCCAATTTCGAAAAATTGGCAATTTGGAACAGAATAAATTTCCCACGAATACTCGTTATGTTGAACAGGACGGGGAAATGGCGGGCAGAGAAACGCAGAAATGCTCTGGAACGATTTCATTTCCGCGCTTAACCTCCCCCTACCTGAATATAATTATGCAATGTCTAGAACCCTCCTTATATGCGATTTTGTTAGAAATGCGCCGGATCTATATATGCATAATCTAATTTGCGTCTCTTGTGGATTGGTGGACAGATCTAATTATGTGAGATTCGTTCTCGCGCTGGTCCATTTTGACTTCTGATTCTCTTTTGGTTGTTGTCATTGTGCTCTCAATAGGCGCTCGTCTCTGTTTATTCTGGTTGCGCTAGCATGAGCGCGCAGGTCATTATTATTATGCTATATTATATATTATTATTATTATCTATTTTCATTCTAATATATGCTATGCATTTTTAGCGGTAAGGTTGCCGTTATTTGTTGGCGAGAGTCTCCTCAGGGTGAATTTTTCGCCTCCTAGACTATCTAGCACTGCCTTGCAATCTGCATATAGGAAGAAAGTTTTCAGGAATGCACACACACCTGAATATGCAAATTTTTTGTCGCAAGAAAAAACGAGTAACTGAATATGCAATCTATTTGTCACAAAACGCGTTGAAACCAATTGTTGCAAATTTCTGGCAAAAATTTTGAATAGCAAATTATTTTGGGAAGTTGCGAACCAAGCCTGAGCCTATTATTCGTAGCTATGCTTTTGCTTGCAATTGATTGCTTTGATCTATCGTACATATTTTCGTCAAAATCAGCTATTTACAATCAAAGGGCTATAGTGTGATTGAAAAACTTTTTATGGCACAATATTGGAAATTTTAATTTATTCTTAAATTATTTTATTTTACAATTTTTTTGAGATTTTTATTATTGAATAAATCAGAATGCACGGTTTAGTATTTTTCATAAAAAATGATTTAGCTTTTTTATGTTTAAAATATTTAAAACTATGCTTTAGCATCTTAATCTAAAATTTTATATTTTGAAGAGGATATTCATACAATATTTTCAAAATAAACCTCCTATTGTTAAATTCAAAAGCGTTTTTTACACCTCTAATTTTTTTTGCAAAAATACCAAACATTAGACAATAGCAAGATAAATCTGTTGTTTATTTAACTTGCGATAAGCCCTCACAGGCTACTGGGGGAAAAGCATAGGAGTATTAACAGGCACGCTATTTTAACATTAAAATGCGCAGCTTTCGGCTGACGGATAAATTTGTTTCTGTCATTGTCTTCCTAAGTGGTCTTTGAAATTTCTTGTGTTCCAAAAGCAATGGTAAGTTTTCTAGCATCTATCAAGAAATAGGACAGAAATTTATTAAAAAATACTATTTCAAAAGAAACCAAAACAAAAATTTCTATACAACATTCATTTTTCATATTATATAAGACGTTGTTGTTGTTGAATAACCTGAAACTTATCTTCCCTATGCAGATTATGCAAAGGGCAGGCGCAAAGACAAGCCAGGAGGGGCGAAAATGTTTCACCCCTATGGTTAAGACTCTTCGTCCAACATTAATAACGATGTTGGCAACCTGTGACAAATGTCAAAACGATGTCATATTATTTGTTTGCTCCCACACTTTTAGAACTAACAAATATTACTGTAGAACCGTCCTACTTTTGATTTGTTTTCTTATCTGTGGATTTAACTTTTGTTCAAACCGATTTATGATGATTTCGGCCAATAATGTATACATAAAACATTTTATATTTGCTTTTACACACGCAGCGGTTTTGTAAGTATTTGAAATGCCTTCCCAAGCAAGGAGTGAGTTGAATATACTAAAGAAAAAAATGCTTGCACACATAAATGTTTCTCTGGAGCTGCGTAGCACTATGGACAGAATTTAAGAGCTTCGTTCTATTTTTCTGCTAATTTCATTGATAATTAAAGAGTAATGCCATGGATTATTTTGTCAAATTACCAAGTTTTGTAAACTGATTGTTTTTTTCCAAACGTTCTAAAAGCGATTAAGATAATTCAAAAAATGCACACCTTATGTTCATATGTTCCCTTGTGCACTGTACACCTTATGTGATGTAGGTCTTTTTAACCTATGTTACTACTGCATTTAAATTTGATACTTTGAATGTCTTTTTCCTGTATTATATTTCTATATGAATCGTTACTGCTGCAGCAATGCGAGCACAAAACATTTGCGAAACTATGAAATTAATAAATTAAATTAAATTAGATTTAAATTATTAGGGAATAAATTGAGATATAATATAGTTTTAACTTTATTCAAGAATTTCAGCGGAAGTTGGAGTAGGGAGTAGGTATCTGAAAAAATGAAATATAAAATAAATTAACTTGTAGTAGAATTAATGAGTGATAAATTGAAATAAAATTTAATCTTATCTTTATTCAGGAATCTCAGCGGAAATTAGAGGATCTGCAAAAAATGTTGGATATGCTGAGCGAGGCCTTGCGCGACCCAAACAGTCCGCTAAACGGTAACCCCGGCGGAGCTCTCAGCCTCCTGACGCCCATGTCCGAGTACGACAATGCCGTTGGGGATCGGCCCGGCTTTGACGACCCGGCCCGGCGGTTCTCCCGCCCCGGGGCGGCAGCAGCCGACCTAAACACTTCGGACGATTACGTCCTAGGCGCCGCCATCGACGACAATTTGCAGTTGTGTCGGAACGGGCTGATGGTCCAGCAGGATCGGCATTTGCGGCCCGGACGCCCCTGCCCGTTGTCCGACGGACGTACGTCCGCTGAAGCGGGGCTCAGCGCCAAAGACGCCGTGGCCGGGATCCTATTGAACACGGAAGAGATCAGTTTCGTGGACGAATCGTCGGCGTCCAACGGGAACGGAGGCAGCCAATCGTCGCTGCTGACCGCCGCCGCCACTTCCGGTTACGCCTCCAGAAATCAGAGCAGCAACAGTCCCAGCAGTAGCAGCAGTGGGAGTCCGGTGGAACGCCAGGCTCGCCACGCCCCTCCAGTACCGGCTAAACCCCCCGCCGGAAGCTCCGGAGCCACCGCTCAACCCCTGTCCATCGCCAACCCGCTCTACAGCATGCACAGCATTCCGTTGGTGCAGCAGCGGACGGCCTGCCAGTCCATGCCGGATATCCAGGCGGCCGGATCTCCGGAGTTCCCGGTTGGCAATTCCGCCGGCTCGGCCATGATGACCCCGGACTCAAGCTTTGATAACGAGCTGAGCCCCGCCCAGCAGCAGCGTTGCAGCCTTCAGCAGCATTCCTCCTCGGGTGGTGGTCAGGTGGTACAAGCTACGCCCCCGCCCTACCCCCAGGGCCTAAGCCACAGCCTAAATCCCAGCGCCCTGCAGGCTTTGCTAAAACAACCGCAGCCGTCATCTAGAGGGGGCGGAGTCGCAGCTGTGCAGTCATTGGACGTTCAAACCCCACCGGCCCCGCGGACCAATCCCCGCTTCGTGACGCGGACCCAGCGGACTGTGATCGTGCCGCCGGTGATACGTAAATCCCGGACGGAGGACTCGATAGCCGGCACTCCGCTCCCCCACGAGAAACAACCCCTCTGTCAGACCAGCAGCGAGGGATCCAGTGAGGGGGCGGGGCCCCAATCGGGGGAGGAGGAGAACTCGCCGGGCAGAGTGGAGCTGGGCGTGATAAAACAGAGATTATTGGACACGCAAGAGAAACTAAGAGAGGCGGAGGCAAGGGAGCAGGCGTGGAAGTCAAAGTAAGTCGTTTATGTTATATAAAGGAGATGTGTATAAATAGGATGGAATTTTCGGCGCACTGCTTGAACAGCAAATTTATTATACTACTTTTATATACATTTTTGGGGTGTGTATAAAACTTGTTAAATAATTGAAGGCATTTTATCATAAAAATGTCGTTTTGGGAAAACTTTGATTAATGTAACTCATAGTTTTGTGAATTAATTTTATGTTGGTTAAATTTCTTTGCCATTAGAGTACGGCGGAAACCTTTTTGTACGAAGGACCAAAAGCCCCAAGAATGTTCTCGTATTAATTTTTGGTTTTCCAGGAATCTCTTTCATTATTGATATTTTTAGTTTTTGCACAAATATAAGTTTAATATATTATTCTTTATTTCAGTTATTGTAGGTTTTTTTATTTATGCTGAATTGTTTGTGGTTTAGATATCAAGAAGCTCGCCCAAAGTGGACCGAACAGGTGAAGCCGATCATCACCCGTCTAAAAGTTGTTGAGGAAGAACTCCAAGATGAACTTTCCAGCAGTAATCGCAAACAGGTTTGTCTGTTGTTTTTTGTAATCCTAAGTCCATTTTAAATTATGTCAATTAAAAAGTTAAAATTCCTAACCTTTTTTTGTTTCATTATGAAAATAAAATCACCCAATCAGTGTTTTTTAATAACTTATTTAATATTTAGGCTATCATCGAGGCTCAGCAGCGTAAAATCGAGTCTTTAGTCAACGCCAACAGCAAACTCATGGGCACCTTGTGCCAGCTGCGCGAGAAGTATGTGATCGAGAACGGTCTGCTGGGTACCGAGCATGTCCACGGCGCCAACAACTCCAAAGGGGTGACGCACTCACTGCCCGTCGGGCCTCCGAACGGTAAACAGCAGCCCCCGCTTCACTTGGGCCAAATCTCCGCCGCCACTGCGACGGCCGCCGGTGCGCACCTCCGCAACGGAAATAACCCCCAGTCAAACGGCACTCCGAACGGATCTTTCGAAGAGAACGGGGCGGATTTTGCAAGGCGCAGCCGGCGATATTCAGGCGAAGACGCCGTGAGCAGCCCGGCGGCGTCCGAGGAGAGTTTCGAGTCCGTTTCTAGCGCCGGCAGTTCCCTCGGCCTGGCCAGAATAAACGGAACGGACTGCTAATACGTACTGTTCACGAATAGAGGAATAAATTTTTCGGAACGAATAGCCGTTGATTCTACACCATTGCGTTGATATTTACAACCAATTACAGTACCGGTCGCGAATAGAGAAATCAATTTTTCGTAATAAATAGCGGTTCTAGAACAGAACGCATCTATTTTTGTATACTATATTTTACGAACATTGCAACACTGCTTATTTCTGTCCCTAACTAAATTAAATTTGTTGCGGATGTACGTTAGCTATTTGTTCTGAAAAATTTATAATTCTATTTTTTGAAAGTGCTGTATTTATTTTGCAACACTATTAAAAAAAGAAATGTAACACGCCAATATTAAACTAAGAATTTATAATCGCTCCTTATGCAGTTAATAAGTTTTTTTTAACTTTTTTTACAAACTCACTATTTAATAAATTTCTAATTCCAAGTGCTACATTTTGGTGAGAATTTCAAACAAAGTGTTACAATATACTAATAATGAAGTGCTTTATATCTTTACAAGGTTTTAGTTTTATTTTGTTTAAAGGTTGGAAATAATAAATTAAAATGATTTTCATACAAAAAAATTAATGATAATTGAAATTTCCACATGCTTTTGCAAAAATTTCAAACAAAATGTTGTTAAAATGGAAATCATTTGGTAAAATCCACCTAATTATTTTATTATTTTTAACCCTAAAACAGAACGGGTTGCCTATGATTCAGGCTTTTAGTTGTTAAATAATAGTTACTGTTTTAAGAAATGATTTGTGATGATTTTCTGTATTAGTCGGAGTGAGAGGCTAATATTTGGGTGATTTATATGGTTTGTGACTTTGGATAGTGTGTTCAGTTTACAATCACGAAAAATACCAAATTGTAGTAAAAAACTTAGAAAAAATGTATTAAAATTAATTATTTTTCAAAATAAATTTTTAATTACTTTGATAAGAACCGAGTTAACTTGTTTGTCCAAGTTATTAGAAATTCACTTTAATTTAGACGTACCATACTTGAAGGTTTATAAGAATTTTACTAGCATTAGTTTTATTGGGTTTAAAAAATTTTTAATTTAACCTTTTATTTTTTAACCACATTATATGCATGGCAATACTTGTCCAAAATATATTGTAAATAGTAGTATATAAATAGTATATAGATAAATATTATTGCACAAATATTATTGTAAGTATGTGAAACCTATGTGTGCTTTAATTATGTGAGGTCTCATGGATTATTTTATTTATTGTTGTTATTTTTTTAGTTTTTTTGTGATGTGTATTTTGGAATTTTAAGTCCATTGTTTTCTTGTGACTTTTAGCACAAATGTTTATTTAAAAATTGCTTTTATTAAAACTTTTTTAAAACTAATATAGTAAGTTGGCAAAACATAACAAAATACATTAAAATACATAATCTAAGCTTACAAAACAATTAAATATTATGGTGCAAAGAAAAAAATATATATAAAAGAGTAAAATTAATTAATAAATAAAAACACTGAATTTTTAGTACAGTGATCCTTTAATTTACCATCATCATATTGAAAAAAATTTTCTTACACTTTTTACGAGATTAAAAGTGCCGTCCGGTTTTGATTGATAAATATTCTAAAAGGTTTAATATTATCATTTTTCTAAAATTATTTTTTTAATTAATAAATTTATCAATTTTATTTGTAATGTAAATACATTGGCAGGAAAGACACAAAACAAAAGCTAGTTTATAATCATAATCACAATTTCTTATAATCGTTAAAATTACAGAAAAATATCGAATATAATTTTGTGACAGAAAACTACCTATAAAAACGAGCGTAATGTAAAATCAAAAAATAGGGGAGTGATAGGTAAAGGAGTCATAGCTGCGACTCTCTTTTTTTGTTTTCTCCAATAATCGCGCTCAGAATTCTTTTTCGACTTCTAAATCGATTAATCAGCGTGGTGGTAGCAGAAATCCAGTTTTACTTGAGTTTGTGAAATTCAAAATGAATTTGCAATTTCGCGAGTCTTAAGTTTTCATTAAAAATAGGTGAAATGATGTTTAAAAGGCGAAAATTAAATAACGCCTACGTTTTCAGCTACAAGTATTTTACCTACACATAGTATATCACCTTAGTGGGTGTGTAGCTAAAAAAAGAGCTAAAAATTATAGGTTCAGTTTCATCATCGCAAATTTTTCGGGTTAAAAAGTTAAATATATTTTCATTCTTGCTGCTTTAAATTTATTGTGATTAATAGGCACCTTGCACTGGAACTCGGTTTATACATGAAGTATGCAATACACATAGCGAGTCACCATAATGGAAATAACCGTATCTCCTACTTATCTTTTCTAGTATGCAGATCAACCCTCCAAAGCGCGCGAAATTTCGATCGGTTGAATCTGCATACTACAAAAGATAAGTAGGAGATACGGTAGTTATCCACTAGGGCGACTCACTATGTGTATTGCATACTTCATGTATAAACGGAGTTCCAGTGCTAGGTGCCTATACTTCTAGGACTGGTCCACTAAACACGGGATATGTGCGTGGTGCTATTTCAATAAGATGTTAAAAACCAATTCATGGCCTTAATATTTTATGCTTATAATTAAAAAGACTTATTGTCTTAAAATATTATGAATTACAACTAAAACTCCATTGTCAAACTTAAAATATTTTATCGGCTTGTATATTAAATCAATAAATATTAAACCATCAAAATCTCAAAAAATGTTATTTAAAAAAAAAGTTATTGGGAAAAAATTAACTTGCATTGTATATTCAAATTACTCTTGACTGATCTAATTGATTTGTAATATTGAATCTTTCATTTAATAGCAAAACAATCAAAGATTTTAGCAAAAAACTGTTTCATAGTAAAAAATCAAAGTAACGCCTAAAATTTTGCGACTTTGCTGATTTTTTCAAAAAAGACAGGCTTTAAAAAATCTTTTTTCAATATAAAAAACACGTCAACCGCAAGTTTACTTGGTAGTCTAGTGGTATCCCTCACATTTTTACGTGGTCAATCAGACGTGATTCTTCCATAAATATTTTTTAACAAGCGGCTATATGGGATTTCATATGCGCCTTTTAATGGACCGGACTTAGAACGTCGGATTCTGACTTAAAGCTCTAAATCACACATTTATAGTTTATTTTTTAAATTAGAAACTAAAAAATACACCCCAAACAAAACCTTATGTGTAACAAAACTATGACTATAGTAAATTAACTCGGTTTTTAAACCCACATTTCAGTGACAACACCTTAAAATTTATATTTGAAAAAAATATTTAATTTAAATTATGCGTGAAAACGAGTCTGCGAAATAATCAGTTCTTGGTACACGAAAGCGTTGTCAATTATTAGTGTGGAGTGTACCTTCAAAAATGTTTTTCGTTAAAAAGAGTTCGCTTCTTGGTCACTCAAAATTAATAATTCTTGCATAAAATCGCTAGTTTATAGGTACTATCAAAAAGTATCAAAGCAAGCTTTAACAAATTTATTTGTTTTTGGTTGAAATTTTAAAACTTATCGATACAACAAATTTAGCGGAAGTTTTTTTAAAAACTATCTAATAAAATAAAAATTTTGAACTGTTTTCTAAATATTTTGTCCAGACGTAGTAACTTTAAAAAAAAATTATTTCAAAGCAGCTAAAGGGAAAAATAGTTGCTTTTTTATCAGTAAAAGAAAACAACAATTTTAGCTTATTAGATTTACAAAAACAATCGATAATAGACAATATACATATGCAACTTTTGATATTCTTTTATATTTTATTTTATTTTTTTTTTTTTTTTTTTAATTTAAATTTTTTGTTTTTTTTTTTTCTATATTTTTTTTTTTTTTTTCTTTTTTTTTTTTTTCTTTTTTTTTTTTTTTCTTTTTTTTTTTTTTTCTTTTTTTTTTTTTTTTCTTTTTTTTTTTCTTTTTTTTGTGGGTTTTGTTTCGTCTTGTTGGTTGCCGCGCGTCTGGTTGGGCGCGCCGTGGGCCGTTGTTTCTGTCTTTTGCTTTTTTTTTGTTGTTTGCGTCCGTTTTTTTTTTTTTTTGTTGTGTCCCTTTGGTTTCGGTTCCGGCGCGTGGGGGTTCGTTTGTCCCTGGCCCGGCGCCTTTGTTTGGGCCGATCTTCTCAATTGCGTTTATTTGCGGCTATATTCCGGGCTTTTCTTTTTTTAATTGTAATTTTGAATGTATTGTGAAAAAAATCATAATCTGAATTTTGTTTGTTTATATTCATCAGTTTATTAAATCTCAAAAAGTTGTAACATTTTAGGGAAATCAAATATACTTTTTAAAAAATGTTTGGTCGTTCGTGATACAAACTTTCTGATTCCATGTTTTTTTTTTGAATTTCGAAATGTTAAATGACATTTTTTTATAAAATTACTAACTAAAAAAACCCATAAAAAAGAATTATTTAAGTCATGTTTCTACCACTAAACCAAATGTTTATGCTGCGAAGCGTCGGCCGTTTAAAGCGATAAACCAAATCCCTGTTTTTAAAGACGTTATATTTTAATGTCTTATATCGTACTATAAAAATGTATCACGCAAAAAAATAATTCCAAACGGTTTATGAGTTATTAACAAGAATACAGTTTGGTTCTAACGAAGGTTTTTTAGGGGACGAATTCCGTGGGTTTTATTTTGGTTATCTTGGAAAATGTACCTCATAATATAATCAACACAAAATAAACTAAGCTTGTGTATATTGGAAATTAAACTTTAAAATTATATTCAAAAACCTTACCAAAACCTTGTTATCGTTTCGAAAAAAGGTGATATGAAACTATAATATAATCTGCACAAAACAATGTAACAAAAACGTAAATAGACCACCTTCATAATCAGAAATCTATACGTTTCATATTTTTTATTGATTACCCTCGATATAATTCTACAGAGGAATATCCTTAACAAAATTTAGCCCATAAAAATCCAACAATCAATAAATTACTATGTTAATCCTAGTTATGAGTCTGTAAAAGAAAATTTTAAAAATGTATTTAACACGTATACCTGAATATTAAATTTAAAAAAAAATCCACAATTCATAATCATTGCAATTAAACTTTAATTTAACCCTGATAAAGAGTCATAACTTGTATCATACCGCATGGATTATCCACGAAATTTTTTGTTTGTATTTTAATAAACGCAATAGGCATTTTTAGAATTTTTTAAATTGCTGGTTTTTTACATGATATTGAATAAATTTACAAAAACACAAATAAATTGCGTTAAAATATAATATTTTGAAATCACCCCTGTGATTTTCGTTAAGATACAAATAAAATTATGGTTTTTGTATTATGTTTTTAAAAATTGCATCAATACTGCACTGAGTTATTAACAAGAATACTACTAGGTTATTTCTAATGTTGTTTTTGCTATTTTGGTAAATAATTGAAAAAAATGTGGTGGATTTGTAAACTAATTTTTTTGAAGATATAATAAACATAACAAAGATAGATAAAACATGTTTTAAACTTAAATAAGCTTGAAATTAGTAATTTAAAAAGCTAAGGAGCTTTTGAACTCGTGAACTCCCTATGCCATAAATGGGCGGGGTTTTGACCTGTTGATTTTGCCTTGTTTAATGCAACGTAACGCATTTAAACGCCAGTTTACATGTTTCTAACCCACAATTTTAATATTATTTCTTTAATTTTAGCTTTTAATCGTTGTTTACTGACTTTGATTTAATCGAATTTAATGATTCCTCTATATTTTGCGTTAAATACCGTTGTATTCAGTCCCATTGTAACCAAACCCCGCGTCCTACTAGACATTTTTTGTTATGTATATGAAACGTAACCTTTCTTATTTTGACAAATAAATAAAAGATAGATGTATATTCAAAGATGATTTCTTTTATTCTTAAAATAAATAGCCGCAAAATCGTTTTGGTTTGCGCATATATAATTTAGTTTTTTGTTGATTTAACTTTTCATTCTCAACCTTATCGTATCAAGATAAAAAGAAAATGGGACATCTTTCCTAAAATGACAGGAATAAATCACGCATTACAAAGATAAATTGATTGTTTTAAAGTAATTTAACGTGATCCTATCAAAAAATTATTTTAACGCAATAAATAAACTGTTGGATTGCAGAATACACTATACATGCAGTAAATCTTATTTAAAAAAACATCGTTTTTTTCTTATAATGTACATTTTAAAACGGATGTTAATTTTTGACGTGGAACTGTTGCCAAAACCTTAAATACTAATGTTTTTTTTTCTTTTCTTTAATTAAAAAAAAAATAAAACAACACTCAAGAAATTTGAGATTATCCATTACGGATTACAGATAAAACACACAGAAATCACGAAACTCAAAAATTTAAATTTAAATCTTTAATTAATATATGAATAGATAAGAAAAATTATATCGTAGCAATTTTTTTAAAAATTGCTACGATATAAAATTTTTTATAAAAATTTATTAAATAAATAAAAAAAATTTTATAAAAATCTGTAGATTAAAAAAAATTTACGAACTAAAATAGCAACGTGATAAAATCCTGAGACGGGGTTTATACCATTTTAATAATTAAAATTACTTAAATACTTTACTTTGATTCACAAAAATTTTTATTCACAAAAACTAGCCAAACCAAAACAATAACAACTACAATTGTTTAAAATAAATAATTCTGAATTTTGCGTTTGCTTTTTTAGTTTTGAAGATAAAGATTGAATAAATACTAGAAACTACAACGTTTAGACCAATTTTAAGACCGTCTTTAGTCAATAATCATGGTTCTACGAATTAAAAAAATTTATAACACGCATACATTTAGTTGGTTATCGTCCTTATTTTTTATAATAACGACTGTGTGACTTAAAATTTAACTTAAAAAGATCCGGTAGTGACACACTTAGTGTTCTAAGGCCCCCTCCAGCTGAAACGTTTTTTTGGCAACTTATGTTGTTAATGTTTCGCTGGGTTCGTTACCCTGATCCAAGAATCAGTTGAAAAGGCAATTCCTCAAGAATCCGCCAGGTACAATCTTGGGGGTGTGCAAGGTGAAATTCCCCAGCAAAAAGCTGAATTTAACTTAAAAAGATCCGGTTTTGAGCAATGAGGTGACCCTTATGTAGTTTTCTAAGGCCCTCGCCAGCTGAAACGTTTTTAGCTACTTATGTTGTTAATGTTTCGCGGTGCTGGGGACTTTTACCTTGTATCTCGAATGATATTCTTGAGCGGTTGTCTTTTAAGCTGACTCTTGGATCAAATCAGGACAATCTTGGCTTTAAAAAGTTTGCGCCCTAATCAAAGCCAATGTGGACACTAATTGGGGCACAGTAAAATTAAGATCTTTGCATGCCCTAATTAGAGTGTGCCCTAATAAGGGCAATTGAACGCTTTAATTAGGCGCTTCATTTTTGCTCAGGTCTGAGCAATATATTTATACATATAAGTCACATAATATACCACAATACAAGTTAGTGTTTAGTATATTAGTATACTAAACCGAAATTCCATCAGGTAGTGTCAAATCAAAAAAGCGAAATAGTTTTTTGCCAAAATATTTAAAAAACTTGGAAATAACTTTGCATGTTCCAAACAGTTTTGAGCTTTTGATAATATTTTAAAACTGCAAATTTTAATTAATTACGGTCTATAAATAAGCAATTTTAGATTTTGAAGAACCGCCAAACAGTTCATTTATAATTATTTGGAATGGTCAAAACATTACTGAAACTAAAAAAATCCTCTTACAATTAAAAAATAAGTGCTGTTTGGTTTTTTGTTTAAATTTATAATTTTATTTTAATAAATTCTGCTAATTTTTTCAGCAATAATCACAATTCATTTTTGTTTATTTCATTATTTTTATAATTGTTGTATATGAAAGCAAAAAAATGACATTATTATAAAATAATATTGCAAATCGACGCTTCCCTTTTTAAGAAGAAACAAAAAAATTAAAAGATTGTTATTTCTAATTAATATATGTTTACGTATTAAAAAAATCAAACTGTAAGAACCTGGCTTGTTAGAATTGACGCTTCCAGACAGCCTTTTAATTTAGTAGATAATCACAAGTTGGAAACGAAGATGTTAAAAAAAATTAAGTATACAAATTATAATTTTTTGCATAAACTAACTAAGATTTATCGAAAATAAATGAGAGTTTTTTAGAATCAATCTAATACACCAGATTTAGACTGAGGAAAAATTTTTTGTATTTACTCTATTATTAGGACTTATGTTTTATATAAAATTACAAATCAATTTTAGAGTGACTTTAACAAATAGTTTTAAAAAATTACTTTTCATGGGAAAGATAGCAAGTACCTAAAAACACCTTAAAGAGCAGTGTAGAAAGCAGGTTAAGTGAAAAAACCTAGGTAGATGCAAAAGCATTTCGTAAGAACAATTTAGGTTGGTGTGGAAAATTTTATTTCATCAATTTTAACTCTTTGGGATTCTTTCCGCTGGAAATCCGCGGAAGATATTCCGCGTCACTGCTGCTCAGTGTTAATTCCACGTCCCGATCGCCCCGCTCTCTCGAGACGCGGATTTAACACACTGCAGCGATGACGCGAAATCCTTTCTGCGGATTTTCAGCGCTTTTTAGACAAAGTTTAAAGGGTTAATAAGTAAGTAAAATGAAAAGAATCAATAGCAATATGAACGAAACAAAGAACCATA